>BCLG01002863.1:47820-63151 GCA_001602295.1 Zoysia matrella | reverse complement strand
GGGGGGGGTGGGGGATGCAAAGGCAAAACAGAAGCGAAGGCAAAACCTCGTGCCGTAAGAGACCAAACTGGACAGCCGGACAGGGACAGATGACGAAGAAGGAAAAATTGTTCTGAGAAGACCAAATTAGATGATGTAGGGTTTGCTTGTTCAATTATCCAATGTTAGTGAGCGTACGACGAGGTGCATCATATTATTTTCACAATAACAATGACGACCTTGCTTAAGCTAGAGTCAAAGTAGACGCTAAATTAGGAGACCATCCCGAGTCCATGCCCTTGGTCAAGCACACCGGACAAAAGATTCAGGGACACCCACCACGGATCCATTGTATACTCATCATTTGTAGCAGGTGAGGTGAAAAAAAAATTTAGTGTTGTCGAATAATCACGTGGTGAATGAAAGTTCAGAAGATACTGCTACTGCTCATCATTTGTGTTTGCGAAACAAGTAGGCTGTGAGCACTGCAGTGTTATGTTATTCTGTACGAGGCGTAAGTATGAACACCGCTTCTTTCCATGGTAACTAGTGCTTTGATTCGGTCAACCAGTGTAGGTCAAGAACGCGGTAAGAGCACCTGCAAGGAAAGTCGCCGTTGTTGACCGAGATCGTTCGCAGAGCTGCCTTTAAAGACCTTGCTCTCTTCACCCCCGGGCATCAAGAATTGAGCTACAACTACCTGCAGCGACCGCTGCCAACCACATCCTCAGATCAAACACACTTGCCAATCGGCTATCGCTCGCTTAGTACTACGCTCGCTGCAGCGGCTTACTGGTAGCTCGACACCTGCCGAACCCAGTCGAGGCATGGACGCGCAGCGCGTGCACCCGAACGCGACGCCGTCGGCGGGCGACCTGGAGATGGGCCACGGCAACGTGTACCCGCCGCTTCCGGCGCAGCATCAGGGCCAGCCGCCGGCCGGGACTCAGCAGCAGCAGCTCGGCGGGAGCCCGGCGAACAGCTGGGTCGGCAACGACTCCAACACGCTGCTGGTTGTGGCCACGCTGATCACGACGCTCACGTACCAGCTCGGCACCAACATCCCCGGCGGCTTCTGGCAGGACACGCAGCACGACGAGAACGGCAAGCTGTTGCACCTGGCTGGCGACCCCATCATGCGCGACCTGCACCGCCCCCGGTACTTGTTGTTCATGGGGGCGAGCTGGGTGGGGTTCGCGAGCTCGATGGTGATGACGCTCAGCCTGCTCGTGCGGATGCCCGCGGACTCGCGCCACGTGCGCTGGTCCTTCGCCGTGGCCTACTCCAGCCTCGTACTCACCTTCGTGGTGTCGCAGGCGAGGACGCACCTGTCGCTGGACATCCTCATCTGGGCCGGCGTCGTCGCCTTCCTCTGGATCACCGTCAGCCTCCGGCCGGAGCGCCGTGTGCGCGCCATCCAGGCGCTCTGCTGCGGCGGCCGCGACAACTGAACTTTATTGAGCATTTGTTGAACCACCAATGTGTTTAGTTGTTGTTCATTAGGCCACTTTTTTTTTTTTTTGAAAGACCTTCATTAGGCTCTTGTCCCATCATCTCTCTCTTCCGTTTTGATCTGTATGTCGACCATGTTGATTGACCAGCTCTCAGTGAATATTACTAGTTATACTCTACAATCATCAGATCAATTGCATCGAATGGGATTAGGAAGAAGAAGATTTTTCTTTGCTTCAGTCCAGGAAAACTAAAAAGAGTCTTTTTTTTTTAGAAACAAAACTAAAAAGAGTCTTGACCGGTTCCGGTGATATATCAACCAAAAGCAGAAGTAAGAGAGCTCCAATACATGATCCATATATCGTGACAAAGGACAGGAAAATCCTGATCATATCTAAGATCGATTGACCCTAACCAGACATAACTGTGGCATTGGATTCCTGCTAATGGTAGTTCTGATGAGATAATTTCAGGTGCTAATATTGAGTAATCTGATGTTTGTGCTTTCCATGAAGGGAGGTACATTTTACAAATGGATTCGTGGAATATGCAGTTTTATGGAAAGCGGAATCTTCTGAATGTTCATGGGGCAGCTAAGAAAGAGAATAAAGAAGAATTTCTTTGTGAGTTTGCAACCTTTTGCAATAGTTGTAAGGATCCTTTTTTAGTGGGAGGTGATTTAACATTGTGCGGTTTTCATCCGAAAAAAAGAAAACCTTTTGTCTCAATAGATATAATGACTTTTTCAATTCTGTAATTCAAGCTCAGGGGTTAAGGGGATTATTTTATCAGGTGGAAAATTCACCTGGTCATATAATCAACGAAACCATACTCTTGAAGTGTTGGACAGAGTACTTAAGTCAAATGATTGGGAATTGAACAGCAAGAGAGGCACAGTCCTCTGTCTGGCTCTTACATTGAAAGAAGGGCATCTCTTCAGACAAGACTTTAGTGTTAGTACTATTACCTGAAGAATTATATCGGTTCAAGAGGACTCATGACACACGGCTCCTTAAGGAAGATCATAATACAGATTTCTACCATAGATTAGCCAATGGTAGAAGGAGAAAAAACACTTTTTGCTTTGCGTTCTGCAAATAGGATGATTGAGGGTAATGAAAACATACTTAAACACGCCACTGAATATTATAAAATTATTTTTGGACCATCAGCTTGTGGTCAGTTTAACCTGAATCCTGATCAGAATTTTTTCTTTTATAGTTTCCTGAACACACGGGATCAGGATTTCCCTGTTGGAGATCGTCTGGAGATACGACGTGTTAGCGTCGTCGACGAGCTCCAGAACTCAACGCGAACTCAGTAGAACACGAATGCACATAGGTTTTGTGCTGTGACGACGCAGCTTTTTCAGACTATTGAACTGTATATAAAGACTCTTACAACGAGGAAAATGTCGTGGCCACAACTGCCATCCGACGGGCGCGGCATGACTCTCGCACGATCAACCATGCCGCGTCTAATGCTACTCCACTAACCCACTCTGGTGTGAACAAGTACACTTCAAGACGCGCACGACTCCAGAACGTGGTCATGCACTTAACAGGAAAACAAACTGAAAACAGAGAGCGCTCAAGACTTATTCTAACATTCTCCTCCTAATTCTGATGCGCGAACTACTGACCTGGTGAACTTCTTAGGCCAATCTTATCGCAAAGCTCATGAAACTTGATTCTGCTAAAGGACTTCGTGAGAATATCTCCCAGCTGCTCCTCCGTTCTGATGAACCGTACTTCAATCTGCCCATTTGCTGCATACTCCCGGACCAAATGAAATCTGGTATCTATATGTCTACTCCGATCGTTCAGCACTGGATTTTTGATAAGAGAAATTGCAGACTTATTGTCTATCCTTAGCAATGGCTTGCTTACCTCTGAATTCAGAATTTCAGCAAGCAACCGTGCTAAACAAACAGCCTGACACGCAGCTGTTGCAGCAGCAATATATTCAGCCTCACAACTTGACATTGCTACTACTTTCTGTTTTGCTGATTGCCAACTGATTGCACTGTCACCCAAGAAGAAAACCACCTATAGTACTTTTCCGGCCATCAACATCTCCTGTCAGATCACTGTCACTGTATCCTTCGAGACTTGGTTGAACTCCCTTTTTTCTGGTGTACCAAAGACCCCAATCACATGTACCAGCAACGTATCTCAGAATATGTTTTACTGCTGCCATATGATCCTCATGTGGTTCTTCCATGAACCTGCTCACATATCCTACCGCAAAAGTAATATCAAGGCGGGTATTAACTAGATACCTGAGACTGCCAACCAGGCTTCTGTAGAATGTAGTATCCACAAGTCGACTTGTACTCTGCTTGCTGAGTTTCAGTCGAGGTTCCATGGGAATCTTGCAAGGATTACACTCAGCCATGCCTGCCTTCTCCAGAATCTTTCTTGCATAGCTGCCTTGACTGAGAAAAATGCCTTCTACTTGCTGCTTCACCTCAATTCCGAGGTAGTAATGCAACAAGCCCAGATCACTCATCTTGAACATTTCAGTCATTTCATTCTTAAATTTCTGAATGCTCAAACTGCTGCTGCCAGTGATTACCAGATCATCAACATAAAAATAAACTCCCAGCATAAGGCGCTCACCACCTTCTCCTTTACAATATATTGCATGATCTGATGGACATTTCTGAAAACCTAGAGAGACCAAACTCTCATCGAGCTTCTAATTCCAGGCACGAGGTGCTTGATGTAACCCATACAATACTTTGTGCAATTTCAGGACTTTATGTTCCTTGCCCGCCTTGACAAAACCTAGAGACTGCTCAACAAATACTTCTTCCTGCAGATCACCATTCAAAAATGCTGATTTTACATCCATATGATGCACTTCCCAATCTTGATGAGCTGCTAGTGCCATGACAAGACGCACTGCTTCTAGCCGGGCTACTGGAGCGAACACTTCATCATAATCGATTCTGTGACGCTGTGCATACCCCTTCACAACTAGCCTTGCCTTGTGTTGTACCACATTACCCTTCTCATCTCTCTTTGCTTTGAACACCCACTTTAGGAACACCCACTTTAGGCCAATTGCTCGCCGTCCCTGAGGAAGCTCAGCCAATGTCCAGGTCTGATTTTCAACAATGGATTTCAGCTCCTCCTCCATTGCTCTGCGCCAGCAAGGTTCTCTTTCAGCCTCTGAGAATGATGAAGGCTCCTCTGCACTTACTGCATACAGCTCCCCATGTTCCAAATTTCTTACTGCCTGTCCAGGTGGTGACGCCGGTCCAAGGATGTTATCCAATGTCTGGAATCGCAGGGGGGCATCATCGTCATGATCAGCATCCAACTGGTCTCCCACTTCTGATGGTGGCGAAACTAGAACAGGAACAGGATGAGATAAATCTCCATTCCCTGCTCCTTCAGGTGTGTGAGGAGATGAAACCGACACATTCACCTCTCCCTCCTTTGCTTCTCTTCTGGTCACCAAGTATTCCACCAGAAAAGTGTCATCTACTTCCATTTTGTCCTTCACTTCATCTCCCCAATCCCACTGAGCCGCTTCATTGAACACTACATCTCTTGTGACACAGACACGCCGAGACACAGGATCATATGGCCGGAATGCCTTAGAGCCGCGCTCATATCCAACAAAGATCATGCGCCGACCTCTGTCCTCCAGCTTCTTCAAGTGTGGGGGTGGTGTCCTTCACATACACAATACAACCAAAAGTGCGCAAATGAAGAACAGATGGCTTCTTACCCTACCAAGCTTCAAAAGGAGTCATCCCCTCCACACTTTTTGTTGGTGTTCTGTTCAAAATGTAGACTGCCGTGAGTACAGCCTCTCCCCAGAATCAATTTGGCAGCCCCTTTGCCTTCAACATACTCCGAGCTGTGCCCACCACGGAAGCATTTCGACGCTCCACAACGCCGTTTTGCTGGGGCGAGTAGGGCGCAGTCAGCTGCCGTCGCACACCGTGCTCTAGACAGTGTTCATGGAACTCTGATGAATTGAATTGCCCACCACGATCAGTGCGCAGCCCTCCAAGTTTCCGTCCTGTCTCAGCTTCAGCTGAGAACTGGAATTTTTTGATTGCTTCAACTGCTTGATCTTTGGTTGCTACCAGAGACAGACATGAACCGGCTTTTGTCATCAACAAGGAGAAGAAAATACTGATTACCACTTGGTGTAGTCGGCGTGATCTTGCCGCATATGTCTCCATGGACTAGCTCAAGAACTCGTTGCGCCCGATACTGAGCCTGATCAGGGAACGATGTCCTCCTCTGCCTCCTAGCTAGACAAGCTTCACATAGCTGGTCTACCTGTGAGAGCTCTGGAAGCCCTCGCACCAACTCCTCGCGGACCATCTTCTTCATTGCCGAAAAGTTCAGGTGGCCCAGGCGTGCATGCCAGCGCCAAGCCTCCTCATCTCCTCGGACTGCCAGACACACCGGCCGTGCTAGATTGACGGTCAATACGTACAGCCGGCTAGATGTTCGCTCCACCTTCACAAGTAGGTACCCTCTTGGCTCTCGAATGGTCATCACTACTGCATGAACCATCACCTGAAAACCTGCTTCATCGAGTTGCCCCACACTTACAATGTTTGTAGTGAGCTGCGGAATGTAGTAGACGTTGGAGAACATCCGATGCTCGCCGTTCATGCACTCCAACAGCACGGTGCCGCATCCTTCGATTCACGCGATCGAGTCGTCGCTGTACCGCACGGTGCCGCAGACCTTGCCGTCGAGGTCGACGAAGGCAGATCGGGTTCCCGTCATATGGTTCGTCGCCCCGGTGTTGAGAATCCATCTCCTGGCCTCCCGCTTCTCCTCCGCCTTCCCGAGCTGCGCGAACACCTTCGCCTTCTAGATATGGATCGATCCGCCGGCAGTCACCATCCCATGCCCGGGCGTGAGACCCACGACCCCACAGATGACCTCCTGCTCCACTGCCTCGGATGGTCGCGGCTTCGCCAGCGCCGGCGCTGCAAGCTCCGCCTCATGCTCAGCGGTGAGGCCCGCGAGTCCGCCCAAGACCTCCTGCTCCGGTGCTGCCGATGGTCGCGACTCCATCGCCGCCGGCGCCGACACCCGCACTGCATCTGCTCGCACGTAGAGTAACGAAGCCTTCACCTCTTGGGCTACGTGGGCCTGCTCCTGCTTTTGCTTTGACTTGCAATCACGGGCCCAATGCCCGTGCTTTCCACACTTCCGGCACTGATCCGCGGCTAACGCCGGCGTGTCAGAGATCGGCGGCGGAAACGATCGCCGGTTTGCCGGTGTATGAACGACGAACGCCGGCGGTAGAACTCACGCGAACACAACTAGAAATTATGAGGACACCGGACGAATTCTTGCTGCGATGCAGCCTCAAAACAACGAACTTGACTATTTTATAGAAGCAAAGATAACAACGGCCTTTTTCACAGCCTCCACTACTTGCGACATGTCCGCACCATGCAGCATGCCGCGCTATCGCCATGACCGTTCTAGGATGCCCGGTCATGGCGCCTAACCCGGACGACCAAGCACTCTGCCTTGCGTGAATGCAGCACACGTCAGGCAATGACCCATTCTAACTGAAAACGATTCAAACATAACGGAAAACTGAAAGACTAGACAAAGCACAAGTTTATTCTAACATATCTCCGCCTAAACCTTGTGCGGTCCATCGACTTGATCAATGCCTATCTTGCTTCTCATCTCCTGAAACTTGACGCGTGCCAAAGCCTTGGTCAGAATGTCTGCAAGTTGATCTTCAGACTTAACAAACTGCACCGTCATCCTTCCTTCTGTGACACATTCGCGAACGAAGTGATATCGAATCCAAATGTGCTTACTGCGACCGTGGTGAACAGGATTATGTATGAGATCAATCGCTGAACGGTTATCAACACACAGCAGAGAAAGTCCTCTCTGTCCACCAGTTATCTCTGTTAGTAACCCATCTAACCAGATCGCTTGACATGCTGCAACTGATGACGCCATATACTCGGCCTCACACGAAGACAGTGCTACTGACTTCTGCTTCTGTGACTGCCACGAAATTGGGTTCAAACCTGCTCATGTAGCTGACAGAATATGCTAAATTTGGGCGAGTATGAATTAAGTACCTGGGTGCTCCAATCAGGCTTCGGTATTCAGTCTCATCATCTAGTTTCTTTGATCCAACCTTGGAAAGCTTTAACCTGGGCTCCATGGGAATCTTACATGCATTACATTCAACCATGCCTGCCTTCTCGAGTAGCTTCTGCACATAGGCAGTCTGTCTCAAAGTGATTGAATCAGACTCTTGCTTGACTTCAATCCCAAGATAATAAGTGAGTAACCCTAGATCACTCATCTTAAATTTCCTGAACATTTCTTCCTTGAACTGGCAGATGTCAGAGTCCTCTGCTCCAGTAATGAGCAGATCATCCACATATACCCCAACTACCAGTGGTTTGCTTGCCTTGTGCTTCACATATACAGCATGCTCATGACTGCTTCTCTTGAAACCCAATGAAACAAGTGAAAAGTGCAACTTGGAATACCATGCTCTTGGGGCCTGTCTCAGTCCATACAATGCCTTTCTCAGCTTCAAAACCTGCTCCTCTCTGCCTATGGTGAACCCAGGTGGTTGTCTCACATATACCAACTCCTCTAGTTCACCATTTAGGAAGGCTGACTTCACATCCATATGATGAACTTTCCAACCATCATGTGCAACTAGAGCTAGGATCAATCTCACTGTTTCCATCCTTGCTACAGGGGCAAACACCTCTTCAAAGTCAATCCCCTGCTTTTGAACAAAGCCTTTAGCCACTAATCTGGCTTTGTGTTTTACTATCTTCCCAAGTTCATCCCTTTTTGCCTTAAATACCCACTTTAAACCAATGGCTTTATGGCCTGAGGGCAGGTCAGATACAGACCAGGTATTATTGTCTTCAATGGACTTCAGTTCTTCTATCATGGCATTCCTCCACCTGGGGTCACTGGCTGCTTCATCAAAAGTTGCTGGTTCTTTAGCACTTATCATAAGCACTTCTTCATCCAGGTTTCTAAGAGCTCTGCCTGGAACATCTGATGGGCCCAGGACATCATCAATTTTCCTGAGTCTCAGAGCACAGTCATCATGATCAACATCAAGATTTGATTCTGAGCTTGGTGGTGATATTTCATCAGCTGCAACAGGTGAACTTGCAGCAGCTGGTGATTCAGGTACTGTCTGATTTCCAGTCCACTCAGTGGCTTGTTCTGACAAGGTGAAATACTCAATGATGAAAGGCTCCTCATCAGTATGTTCAGTCTGATTCTGCAATCCCACTGGTCATCTTCATCAAACACAACATCCCTGGTTATATGCACCTTCTGAGATCTAGGATCATAAGCTCTGTAAGCTTTACTCCCAGATTGGTATCCCACAAAAATCATTTTTGTGCCTCTATCATCAAGCTTCCCCAAATGAGGCAGAGTGTTCTTCACATAAACTATGCATCCAAAAGTTCTAAGGTGATGCAGTGCAGGTTTCTTACCAAACCATGCTTCAAAAGGAGTCATACCTGAGACACTTTTAGTGGGTGATCTGTTGAGCAGGTAAACTGCAGTGGTGACAGCCTCACCCTAGAAATAGCCAGGCAAATTCTTTGCCTTCAGCATGCATCTGGCTGCTGCTACAACAGACTGGTTTCTCCTTTCGACCACCCCATTCTACTGTGGGGAGTATGCCGCATTGAGCTGGCGTCTCACCCCTGACCCTGCACAGTATTCTGCAAAAGTCCTTGAATTGAACTCCCCTCCTCTGTCAGTGCGCAAGCACTTCAATTTTTCACCTAAAACTGCTTCTGCCTCACTCTGAACATGCTGAATTGCAGCCAATGCAGTGCTCTTTGTTGCAAGGAGCTCGACCCACATGAATCTACTTAAATCATCTACCAAGAGTAGGAAATACTTCTTACCACCAGGTGTGGCCGGAGTGATGGGCCCACACAAGTCGCCGTGGACGAGCTCCAGTAGCTTCTGTGCACGATACTCCGCCTGCTGAGGAAACGGAGTCCGCTTCTGCTTCCCCACCATACAATCTTCACACAACCGCTCCACGGGCTGAATTTGGGGAAGTCCGCGCACCCACTCTTCACTGGACAGCTTCTTCAGTGCCGGGAAACTGAGGTGTCCCAGCCTGGCGTGCCACCGCCAAGCCTCCTTGTCCCCCTGAGCCAACAGACATTCTGGTCGCGCCGACGATGCTTCAAGCACGTACAGACGGGTTGGCCCCCGCTTGATGGTGGCCAGCAGTCTCTCTCGCTGGTCTCGGATCTGCATCACGCCACCACAGGTGCTGGTCTAGTACCCCAGCTCGTCGAGCCGGCCGACGCTGACGATGTTCGTCTTCAGCTTCAGAATGAAGTAGCCCCCGCTGAACGAGATCAGTTCCCCTGTCTTGCTGGCGAAGTGCACCGAGCCACACCCCTCGATTCGTACCACAGAGCCGTCGGCGAACTTCACTGAACCACTCACATCGGTGTCAGAGTTTGGTGAAGACGCCGCGGACGCCCGTCATGTGGTTGGATGCTCCGGTGTCGATGACCCATCGAGAGGCGCTATTGTCCTCCTCGGCCTCTAGGTCAGCCAACGCTATCCTCTGCACCAGGTGCCTCTCCGTCACCACCTTTGTCGGTGGCTCCGCCTCAACTGTCGCCGCCGCGATTTGGAGGACTGGATCTGGTTGAACCTCAACTGTCAACAGTGAGGCTTCCTCCTCTTTCTTTACGAGATGGGCTTGGGCCTCATCCTTGGGCTTGGAGCGACATTCACGAGCCCAGTGGCCCAGCTTCCCACACTTCTGGCAGGTATCGTTAGGACCGGCGTGCCGCGGCCCGTCTCGCGAATTTGAGTCGCGATTGCCGCCCCCGCCACTTCGTCCTCTTCCTCTGCTACGACCCCTGCCGCGTCCGCCGCGTCCGCCATGACCGCTATCGCTTGAGCTGCCGTGCTCACGCGGCTTCATGCGGGCCATCCATTCTTCCTCGGTCAAGAGCAGTCGCCCGCCACTGTCCTCGACTGGGCTCGCTGTCTTCTTCCTTTCCTCAACCGCGCGCAGCCGCCCGGTTGCTTCCTCAATCGAGATCGCATTCAAATCGAGCAGCGTCTCGATCGAAATCGCGACCTGCTCCAGCTGCTCGGGGACAGAGTGTAGCAGGCGCTTGACGATCTCCTTCTCCGGCACGTCCTCTCCCAAGACTCGCAGCTAATTCGCCAGCGTCGTGAGACGCAGCGCGAAATCTTCAACGCTTTCGCCGGGTTTGAACGAAAGCTCACCGAATTCCCGACGAAGCTTGGCGACATTGGCTTCCTTGACGCGGTCGTCGCCAACCCGAACTGCCCTGATCGCCTCCCAAGCCTCCCTTGCCGACTCCTTGACGGCGATGCCGGCTTGCATCTCCTGCGGGACGGCTCGAAGCAGTGCGGACAGAGCGCTCCGGTCTTCCTGGTACGTGCCATTGCCGGTCCGGATCACCTCCCACAAACCCGCGGCTTGGAGGTTCACCGTCATGACCAGCGACCACTCCGTGTAGTTGGCGCGCATGAGAACGGGGTAGACGACCGAATTCGACGCTCTCTCAACCACCCGCTCGATCACCACCTCCCGCCGCTCGCCGCGCGTTCGCGGCCGTCGGGGCGGCGGAGATGGCGACTCACGGCGGCCTGGGGACTCCTGTCGATCATCCATTTCCGTAAGAACTCAACGCGGCTCTGATACCACTTGTCAGAGATCGGCGGCGGAAACGATCGTCGGTTCGCCGGTGTATGAACGACGAACACCGGCGGTAGAACTCACGCGAACACAACTGGAAATTATGAGGACACCGGACGAATTCTTGCTGCGATGCAGCCTCAAAACAACGAACTTGACTATTTTATAGAAGCAAAGATAACAACGGCCTTTTTCACGGCCTCCACTACTCGCGACATGTCCGCACCATGCAGCATGCCGCGCTATCGCCATGACCGTTCTAGGATGCCTGGTCATGGCGCCTAACTCGGACGACCAAGCACTCTGCCCCGCGTGAACGCAGCACACGTCAGGCAATGACCCATTCTAACTGAAAACGACTCAAACATAACGGGAAATTGAAAGACTAGACAAAGCACAAGTTTATTCTAACACGGCGCGCCTGATGACGAGCTGCCTCCGTTGCCGCATCCACGCCCATTTGAGCGCCCCCTTCCACGACGCCCTGATCCTCTTCCTCTGCCACCGCCAGCGCCAGCGGCGATATCGATCTCGGCCTCCCGCCGTTTCCTCCTCGCGTCCCACTCTTCCTCGGTGAGGTACAACTTTTCTTCATGCTGCATTGACGTCGGTGGGGGCTCGAATGAATCCTTTGCCGCCTTCAAACGCCCAGTTGCATCTGCAAGCGTGAGAGTTGACACATGCAACGGCTCAATGGCCAGCACAATTTGCTGGAAACGCTGCGGCACGCTGCGGAACAACTTCTCCACCACCTGGGCGTCGCTGACGACTTCCCCAAGTGTAGCCAAGGTCGCCACCATGCTACTGAGGCGCAAAGAGAAATCCTCCACGGATTCACCTTCCTTGAACACCGCAGCCTCGAACTGCCGCCGCAACTGCTGTGCACTCGATTTTTTCACACGGTCGTCGCCGACTCGCATGGTCTTGATGGCGTCCCATGTCTCCTTCGACGTCTTCTTGTCGGCAATCGCGGACACCATCTCCTCTGGAACGGCGCTGCAGAGGATGTCGAGCGCCTGCATATCCTCGTGGTGTTCAGCACCACCTTTGTCGACGGCCTCCCAGAGCGACCGGGCTTTTAGCTTGACCTTCATGAGCATCGCCCAATTAGAGTAATTGGTCTTGGTAAAGATGGGAAAGCCAGTCCCGCCGCGCACCTCACGAATCATCCGCTGGACCACGATGCCATCCTTGTCACCGCTCCCTTCTTCCCTACTGTCGCTTCCGGCCGGCGCCTTGCCGCTGGCTGCCATCAGCACGTGGTGAATGATTCCAACGGCGATATCGCGCCGCGATCGATCCCTGGGCCGCAACCGGCTCTGATGTCACGTGTTGGAGATCGTCGGAGATACGACGTGTTAGCGTCGTCGACGAGCTCTAGAACTCAACGCGAACTCAATAGAACACGAATGCACACATGTTTTGTGCTGTGACGACGCAGCTTTTTCAGACTCTATTGACAACGAGGAAAATGCCGTGGCCACAACTGCCATCCGACGGGCGCAGCATGACTCTCGCACGATCAACCATGCCGTATCTAACGCTCCTCCACTAACCCACTCCGGTGTGAACAAGCACACTTCAAGACGCGCACCACTCCAGAACGTAATCATGCATTTAACAGGAAAACAAACTGAAAACAGAGAGCGCTCAAGACTTATTCTAACATTCCCTGTCCTTTGTCACGATATATGGATGGAGTAGTTTTCTTTAGTCCTTTTGGTTGATATCACCGAAGCTGGTCTAGAATCTTTTTAGTTTTCCTGGACTGAACCAAAATAAAATTTTCTTCTTCCGAACTTTCCTTATTCCATTCTATGCGATTGACTGGGGGCTGTTCAATCAACAGGGTGGACACAGATCAAAACGGAAGAGAAAAAAGATGGGACAAGAGGCTACAACTTTTAAACACCATGGTGGTTCAGTAATTCTTCAATAGAGTTCAGTTGCCGCGGCCGCCGCAGCAGAGCGCCTGGATGGCGCCCACGCGGCGCTCCGGCCTGAGGCTGACGGTGACCCAGAGAAAGGCGACGACGGCGGCCCAGATGAGGATGTCCAGCGACAGGTGCGTCCTCGCCTGCGACACCACGAAGGTGAGCACGAGGCTGGAGTAGGCCACCGCGAAGGACCAGCGCACGTGGCGCGAGTCCACGGCCATCCGCACGAGCAGGCTGAGCGTCATCACCATCGAGCTCGCGAACCCCACCCAGCTCGCCGCCATGAACACCCAGTACCGGGGGCGGTGCAGGTCGCGCATGATGGGGTCGCCAACCAGGTACATCGGCTTGCCATCGTTGCCGTACTTCGTTTCCTGCCAGAAGCCGCCGGGGATGTTGGTGCCGAGCTGGTACGTGAGCGTCGTGATCAGCGTGGCCACCACCAGCAGCGTGTTGGAGTCGTTGCCGGCCCAGCGGTTCGCGGGGGGCTCGCTGAGCTGAATCGCGGCCGGCTGGCCCTGGTGCTGCGCCGGAAGCGGCGGGTACACGCTAACGTGGCCCATCTCCAGGTCCCCCGCCGACGGCGTCCCGTTCGGCTGCACGCGCGGCGCGTCCATGTCTCGATTGGGCACGGCAGGGTGTCGAGCTACAAATAAGCTGCAGTAAGCGCTAGCAGATGGGCAAGGTGTGTTTGATCTGAGGATCGACGAGGTTGACAGTGGTCACTGCAGGTGTCGCCTCGATGCTGGATGTTGGGAGTGAACAGAACAAGGTTCTCCTTATATAGAAGCTCTTGGAGCGATCCCGGTCAAGTAAACGGAGACGTCTTGCTTTCCCCTCCGGGTTCTCTAACCGCGTGGTCCGCGTATGGCGGGCTGACCCAAGTCAAGGCTCTAATTTCCAAGGGTGATACTTTGTTCATACTTAGCAGTACAAATTAACATAGCATTGTATTGCTCACAGACTTCAAATGACAAACACAAATGATGAGCAGTACTGCGTTCGTATTAGAACTCACCCGTGACAATAATTTCAGAAGTGGAATGCTTTGTTACATAGCACTATAGCAGTTACTGTTTACCATTTTGTTCATTTTACAGAGGTATGGAATAACTTCCAGTGTAAAAGAAAAGGCATTGCCCAAGTGAGAACAAGTTTAAGTGCACTTCTTCTTTCCCGTTGAATGAAAAAATTGCAAGTCTTCTAAAGGAGGGAAAAGGGCGAGGAAGTGGAAGCAGGTGACACTCATTTTTATTTTTGTTTTTTTTAAACGGACAGAGTGAAGAAAATTCTGCCCCCTTTTCATTCCAACATAGCGCTATGGATTTTTTTATATATATAATGCATAGCACTATGGATCAATCGAGCTTAAGAACGTGTTTATGGACCCCCCCAGTAAAATGAATAAAATGGTAAACAGTGTCATGCAGGGCGCTCATGCGCAGATGCGCTACTACTTGGCAAAGAAACTATGTATGGTCTTCCTTTTTTTTTCTTTTGAAAGACTGGGAGTCAATGGCGTATTGCCTTAACAATTTGTCTTAGAATATCCGAAACCATTGTTTCATGGTTGCGCACTGACACGCTTCTTGGCTTGCATGTAGACGTGTCACCACCCTCATTCGACACGTGTAGGCCCTAGACGCTCACAATTGTTTTCCTTCCTATTTCGATGGGGAATCAATATTCCATAAACAGATTGTAGGAACGTGCAGCGTGAGTAACCAAACCCTGTTCAAGTTAGCATGTCCCAAGGTTCATCGCCAATCCCTGGTTCGATGAAACCGACTTTGCTGAACGATCAAGGAAGCTTTTTTTCCTTGTTTCCGAAACGACCAGGCAAAAAAAAAGCATTGACTTGCTATCTCCACCTACCGAAGAATCCCCGAAACAAAAACGGGTGCCGGCGGCGGCAGCCCGCCGTGATGAACCACGCGTGCTGCTTGGAGCTTTCTACTCCTTACATCACTGCAGCTTCTCCAGCCGCGGCCGGTGCCTTTGTCCCGTTCTCGTACCTGTGACTTCACTTTCCTTGCAGCGACGACCGACTAAGATACGCGTGAATTGGTTGCAGTCAAGGCTCATCCCGAAAATGACATCCGAAACGTGATCTGCAGCATTGGATGATCACCATACGACCGCACTTGGATACGCTTGAAATAGTTTCCGGCCGGCTCATCTCGAGGTGACGGGGGTTTGGGAATTGGGACTTTGGATTCAGTAATAAGTGAGGGAGTATCCGATCC
>BCLG01002863.1:35677-47810 GCA_001602295.1 Zoysia matrella | reverse complement strand
ACTAAGATACGCGTGAATTGGTTGCAGTCAAGGCTCATCCCGAAAATGACATCCGAAACGTGATCTGCAGCATTGGATGATCACCATACGACCGCACTTGGATACGCTTGAAATAGTTTCCGGCCGGCTCATCTCGAGGTGACGGGGGTTTGGGAATTGGGACTTTGGATTCAGTAATAAGTGAGGGAGTATCCGATCCGAGGATCGCCCACTGAATGCCACCTCTGGGGCGGTTTAGATGGGCAGAGCCTCGACGGTCCGGCGCGCATAAAGACAGAAGTCGACGGTGACTCGGTGCGCCAGGCATCTGCCCACCTCGGAGGGCACAGCCGCACAGGCGATCCATCCGAGCTTCCCGCTTGCCACTGCCACTCACCACGATGATGCACCACGGCGACGGGATGGCCAGCCCGAATTACCCGCACCTGCCGCCGCCGCCGCCGCCGCCGCAGCAGCACATGATGCCGCATCCCTTGATGGCGCCGCAGGGGCACGGGGCCGTGCACCAGCACCTCCCGCCGAACAACTGGGCGGGCAACGACGCCAACACGCTGCTGGTGGTGGCGACGCTGATCACCACGCTGACGTACCAGCTCGGGAGCAACGTCCCCGGCGGGTACTGGCAGGACACCAAGCTCTCGGAAGACGGCAAGCGGGTGCTGCACCTCACCGGCGACCCCGTCATGCGCGACCTGCACTTTCAAAGGTACGTGTGAGCAGCAATGCGCGTAGAAACAATTTTGTAGCCCAGCCCATCACCGCCTTGACAGTTGTCACGGACGTACGAGCACGCGCGCAGGTACTGGCTTTTCATGGCGGCGAGCTGGGTCGGGTTCGCGGGGTCGATGCTGATGACGCTGAGCCTGCTGGTGCGCATGCCGGTGAACTCCCGCCACGTGCGGTGGTCGTTCGCGGTTGCCTACTCCAGCCTGGTGCTCACCTTCATCGTGTCGCAGTCCAAGTCGCACCTGTCGCTGGACCTCCTCGTCTGGGCATTCGTCCTCGCCTTCCTCTGGGCGATGACCAGCTTCCGGCCGGAGCACCGGGCGATCATCGCCCACTGCCCCTGCTCCGGCGACGATGACAACTGATCCGGTCATCCGGACAAGTCCCACCTCAACCTGCTCGATTCGACTTGCTCTCGTTCTGTCCCGTTGTGCTGCAATGTTCGTTTGTGGAGTTTCAGGATCATTCTAGTCAGTGGTATCGATTGGCTCTCTCAGATATCTGTAAGACACCCAGTATTTTCATGGACAAACAGGATGGTTGTCTGGGTCTCACTGCTGTTCGCAATGTTATTTGGGACCTATATTTCAGTTCCATACACGCCGTAATTCATAAAGAAAGGTGAAAACAGAAAAAAAAATGTTTACACTTCTTAAAAAGCACACATCTTAATGCCTCCGATCTTAAGACCAACGACTATATTTTTGATGCATAAAGACCGCTGGGTGGAAAGTATGAACCTTTTTTTCTTGGACGAAACATGACAAAGAAAGAGAGGGAAAAAAAACACCTGGGCTCGCGGCTGCTCAAACTTTGCCCGTAGCCCACAGCGGACGAAACAGCCCAATAACTCACAGCAGTGGCCCAATCTACAAAGCCCACCAATTTATCTTTTCGATGGAGCCTCAGGACACAAATTCAACAGTTGCTGCTGCCCACTCTTCGTTTCTACTAGGCTACAAGGCCCAAAAAGATTTTGGCGACGGCAGCTCATTTCTCAGACCGGCGGCGTGCCTCCGCAGGCATCAAACCAGCCTCCTCCCTCTCCCAACTCGCGCGCACGATGCAGACCATCACACCGCTTTCTGATCGTATCATTGCATTGCATTCCTCCCAACTTTCTGATCAGAAATTGATGATCTTCGATCCGGTTTATCCCGCAGCTTTGTGTCCAGGTCCTTGCTGCATTTGAAGGGTTTGTTCGTGTCACAGCTCTCTCAGACCATTCAGAGTGATCGATTCAAGCCCTCTCCAGCGTCAGCTCTGCAACCGTTGTCTACAGTAATGCTCCCGGCATCAGTGCGTAACCAAGGTTTGATCGGTAGTTACAAAGGGAATCAATCGAACAGTTAGACGCGTGTGAAATGGTGAGGGCTGACGACTCAACGGAGAAAGTTGGCACGCGTCACACAAGCGACAGGTGTCCTTCACCGGTGAAGTCGTCTTCAACAGTCCAAAATTTTCCACCAAAATTTTTATATATTAAAACGCAAACGTTCTCTGATAGCTTATTACGCCACGTTATCTTAAAAAATATTAACCGTCGGATTAAAATCTAACGGTGAATATTAAGAAGAAAAAAAAATCTTTTCCTCGGTCAACGTAGAAGCGTGCTTCTACTCAACGGGAGCAGACGTGAACAGCTGTGCCATCGTTCTAACTTTTTCAGGTCCACACGCTGTCTCGTCACAGTCCTTTGAATAGATAGTAAAATAATAAAAAAAATTATATATTAAAGCTCGTAAATTCTCTTTAAATATCTAAAGTTACATCATCAATCCTCTAGTGTACAAAGAGTTAGATATACTTTTATACCTCTTGCTTTTAGATCCTTTATAAAACAAAAGATAAAGTACAAATCTGTCTTTATAGTTTTTGACTTAAAAATCCTGAATAGTTTTGCATTTAGATCTTTACCCAAAACATAAAATATGTGCTCGATCTTTTCATCATCTAAAATCATATACATAATTCCTTCATGAATAATTCTTTTTAGCTATTAAGCCAAGCACAAAAGGCGTCGTACTGCAACAAGGGCGCGGTGATTTTATTTGTTCCGATTAATAAAGTGAGGAACTGTTTTTGTTTCTTACTCCCTCCGTCTCTGGTTTAGTTGTCGTTTTAGGTGTGGGCACGAAAATGAAAGATGGTAGAAAATGTGAAATGCGTTGAAAACGAGGAAGAGAGAGATAGAGATAGAGATGTATTAAAAATAGAGAAAGATGTATTGAGAAGCGAGAATAACAAGTAAAAAGAGAAAACTTGTGAACTCTAGAATGACAAGTAATTGAGGACCGAGTATTATACTTTCTATTATCGGACCGAGCTACTATTTATTTATTACGAGCTACAATATTTGTTAGTTACTCTACTATGTGTCTTCTTTCAAACAAAAATTTAAAGAAATGATCAATTTCTGTGTAGAACTCTTATTTTTTTAAAAATTGTAATTTTTCATTTTTGACTGAGACATTTCACATCAAGACAACTATTATTTTATTTATTAAATAATAAATTTAAAATATACTTTTTTAACTAGAGTGCACAATAAAAACATACATAAAAAGTATGATAATTGTCGGATAGATTTTCTGGTGGAGTAATTAAGAAGGAAGTACACGAATCCTTTTATGTCAGCATCGAGACCATGTATCTGTGGCGTGACGCTGGTTGTCGTCGCCACCTCCATAGTTCACACTACAGTCTAAACACCCGCATTTCTTCAGATGGAAGTGGAACGTTTCCATCGCGCCCTGTTTCAAACTTTCCAAGCAATGTCCCACGCGATGATACTGAATTCGGGGAAGAAATGTCGCCCTGGTAACCGGTACTACCTTGGTGTTTGGCAACTAGAAAGCGGCATCGTTCCGATTTGATGGAATCCATTCAATCCAACGAAGCTAGGAGTAGTGTTGATTTCTCGACGACAACACCGAGGCATCGAGCAAAACAGCATTTCGCCTCCCCCAGACCGGAACGCCTCGGTTGAGGCGGCCCGGCGTGCACCTGCTTCGTTCGTTCTGCGCACGGCAGCTCGATCAACTAGAGCCGCCCGACTGATGCCGTGCCTATCCCTCTCGTTTGAGGCACTGAGGCTGACACTCCCACGGAGAAGCATACAACCATGCAAGGTATTCCACCCGGCACCTAACGATCAAATCCGGAATCTGGGGAACAACGAGCAGTGCCGCGGTTTGGTAAATCTGGGAAAATCTCGCGCTGTACCTTCACAAGAGTGCTCTGCCTTTTGACATTGTCGATCAGGCAGGCGTGTCCGTCCCCTGTGCTCTCCTGCTTTTCTGCGACATCCCGAGCACGTAGCAAGCGCCAACGGAGAAGCAGCGGGCCTCCATCACCCAACTCTGCAGACTGGACCTGAACCGCTGGCTTGCTTGGTCCCCAAATCTTGCCTCCAGATGCCGGGCCTCCCTTGGTTACGCCCTCTGAACCGCGCGCGTCACTTTCACCGAGATCCCTCACTGGCCGAGGCCACTCCGCTAGGTCCTGCTGGTTGAGAGAATCTTGCGCCCGCCCATTGAGTTTGTTCGTGGCACGCAGCCGATGCGTGTGAACGAATCGATTCCCTCAGGAAAAACTCGCAGGCGCATCCGACTACGGACCGAGGCACCGCCCGGGGAAGGCGCCACCGCCCATCGCGGCGGATCGCCATTGGATTGCTCGAGGAAACAGATGACCCCAATCCCATTCGACCGACGTCGTCGTCTCGTCGAGCCATCAACGCGCTCGACGCTCACAGAAATATGCAGCTTTTACACACGGAAAAAACTTCAGGGAAATGATCGTCGATATGCGTCTGTTTTTTTTCAAAACAAAAATACAAGTCTGCTTTTTTAAAAGAAGTATATTTCTGCTTTATTCAAGGCACTTCTGCTTACGTGTTCTGTATTATTCTACTCCCTTCGTTCTTAAATATAAGCATTTTTTAGTTTAGTTAAAGTCAAACGTTATCAATTTTGACTAATAATATCTATAAATTTAAATAATTTTTAATATAAAAAATTATATATTATGAAAGTATTATTTTCCTTTTTCCGAGTGCAGGATTATTCTGGGTCAAGTTCGCCCGCCTAGCCCTGTCAGTGCCAGTTCCGGTGACGACTCAGGCGAGACAGATAAACCAGTCGCGTGCTGGATGCTCCCTTGCACTCCACTCCACTCGCGCGCGCCCATCAGCAAACAACAACCGCGCGGCGCACGCAAGCCACGAAACTCCGCCATGGCCGTGATCCAAAGCCACGGCACTGTTTCGGACCTCTCGGTGCAGATAAAAAGAGGCGATGAGGATTGGGATGGTTTTTGGTAAATCGTCCGGCGGTCGGGCAGGAAAATCGAATGGCGCAGCCACAAAGAAGGCACCGCGCGCCCGAAAAAGCTGCATCGTTTCGTGACCCGCGACGCCTAGTACGTCCACAGCAAATCGAGGGCTAGCGATTGACTGCTAGCAGTGGCATGTGGCGCGACCGCCGGAGCAGAGCCTCCCCTGGGTGCCGCCCACCTCCAAAAGCGCATGACGAGTTGACGCCCCCTGCCGCCCTGCTGACCCTCCCTGTAGGAGCAAGGTGGGTACTCCTAGTAATCAGTCCACAGCACGCAGCAGTTGCGATGGCATGGCGTGGCGTGCCACTTGACAGGGACGGAGAGTCGGAGAGAGGATGGCGGTGCGCGCGGAACGTGAATAGACGAGACGAAGCGCCGTTCGATTGCAGCCTGCCAAGTTCCACTCTTGTACGCGCCGTGTACGCGAAGTGGAGGCGTGGAGCCGCGTTCGTTCCGGCTGAGCCAGCGTCGAATTCGCAGATCCGGCGACGGTTGGGGGCCGCATTTCCATCCACATCGGTATGGCACCCCTCCCCACGACGGACGGCTATACGGTGCGGCCCGCTCCTGTCCCGGCTCCGGTCGTCAAACGCGCCTCGCCGCAGTACGCGTCCGCCCGCCAGTTCGCGAATTACCCGTCCATGATTTGATCGTTCCGCCGCCGCCAAACGCGCCTCGCCGTCGCACGCGTGCGCCCAGCAGTTCGCGAAGTACTTGTCCACGATTTGATCGTGCCGCGGACCGCGCGTACGTGCCTCCTCGCCCGGCCAACGCGCGGCAACTTCACCGCAGAACGGAGGAAAAGGAGCTCGGAGTTGCCGCGGCGCACGGTGCGCGCCCCAGGACTTGGCCGTGCCATTGACACCACGGGGGTGAGTGGGCACGGGGCACGTCGCCGCTACTTGGCACGCTCGAGCGTGCTCACCGGCTCGCAGGACTCGTTCAAGTGCGCCATGCGTGAAGCCAGGCTAGCGAGGCCGCTTCTCGTGGAGGGCACGCGCCACCGATCAACTGGTTGTTGAAGACGTCTACGCTCCCAACTGGACCAACGAACCGGGCGGGGAGAGTTGATACTGCATTGCCAGGTGCCGTGCCGATGCGGAGTCAGAGACGACACGGTCTAGGATACAATCTGACCTTGCTGCAACTTGTTTGCTGACAAACAGGATAGTCTGCACATGACCGCGAGCTCGGTGGAATACGTCGTCCCGGCAGTACGGCGCTGCCGCTGGGGGACATTATAAACGTACGTATTCCTTCTGCATCCAGGGTCATAACCTCGTAAGCAGGAAGCAAGTGAAACACGCATATTACGGCGGGAGAGATGCAGAGCACGCATCCAGCTCAGCCACGTTTTCATTTGCGATCATCTGTCCGTCACCTCCAGCAATAGAGGACGCAAAATCAAAAGAAAGTTCGTTCATATTTTAAAAAACCAAATGATCGCTCGAGCTATACCGAGAATTAGAATTCCAAAGACAGCTCTGTGTCACACTTCCGTTTCGCTTGCGCGTCAAATTTTACGTCTCGTGACTAACGTAACTACGATCCTAATTGCTTTCTCGGAAGCATCCCCATCACCGATCGGTCTTTGGTGACTTCGCGAGAGAGAAAATTTCTGGAAAATTAGCGGCTAGTAGCAGCAGCAGCTGCACGATCGATCGGTCGACGAACGCGATAGACGCATTAACAAAACGAAAAGAAAACGAGGGGTTTGACGAACCGATTAACACCTGTCAAATTTATTAATGGGCATGCAAAGCAAGTTCATCGTTTTTATACTTGTACTAGAGTAGTACCAGCAGCGGTACCGATTAATTAGCAACAGGTCAACGGGAGAAAAAAAGAAGAGAGGCGATTAACAATTTGGGAGTGAAGAGGCAATACGTTGTCGTCCCTATCCGTGCATCTCTTGCACACATAGACGGGAGACAACTCAAGCTATCTTGGACTCGATCCAGCGTTGACACAAACACCTCCTCCCGGCGGCACCGTGTTTCTTGGACGAACATGTCGACCTGCACGATGACAGCGTATGCGTATCCCTAGCTTGTCTGTTGGGTTATCTTTGAGGTTGGAGAAGATGAACATGAAGGCCGACCTGAACCGACGCAGAACATACGCAAGCCTATTGGTTGCGATAGTAGTAATAAAATTATGATGATAAGAGCCGTAGTGCTAATGGCCATCGGAGTACGTATGATGATGGGGGCGGATACCGTTTGTAAATTAGAATTTATTCTTCTCAAGGTATAACCGTGAAAAGTCAGCGATTTTGCATAAACACATCGACTTATCCTGACATCCTTTTTTTTTATCTCAACGTTCTTTTTCTCTCTTACTTAAAAAACTTGGCTGAAGATTGGAATACGTCAAACGTTATATATGCAAACTAATTACCATCACGAAAGGCGCATTTGTCATGTGCTAATGTGTTTTGAGATGGAACAGGAATCAGTGACAAAATTATTTTACTCTTGTCCACTTCGTACAAATTAACGCTCATTTTGGATCTCGTGGGCTTGATTGGTATGATTTCTCACGGGGTGCGTTCTCAATAACTTCACACACAATTGGAGATGCAAATAAGTGTCTGATGGTTAGTGGTGGGTCATCACTGTAGTACATTTCTATAATGATTTTGTAAATGAGAGATGAATTTTGATCATGCCAACATATTTTTTTTGGTTCAGCCAGAGATCCAAAATTAGAAAACCAACATCCCTAGCTGAAATTGGTTTCTTGTTATACTATTTGTTACTAGTTGATTTTTCCTTTTGTTCGACATAAATAACATTTGCTTGTATGTATGAAGAGGTGATGAACATATACATATCCTATTTTTGGAACAGGTTGATTCGGTTCCAGTTAGCGCAATATAAAGTCATGACAAACGGTTGCTGTTAGACAAATAGAGAAAGCAGTGGTCGAAGAAAATCCCACAACCAAGCTCACAAAAAGTCTGAACCTAGTTGTCAAAAAAAAAAAAAGTCTGAACCTAACCCTCACCGCCACCGCCGGATGGGTCAGAATGTAACCACGGTTAGGCTGCGGCGAGCCCTTTAAAAACCCGCCGCGGCTCCCGATATGCACCCACACATCCTCACTCGTTCCATTTCGCGTCGCGTACACCGTTCTCCTCGTACGTACGTACCTCTTCCTTGTGCAAGCTCGATCACAGCGACGCCCTGCTGCTCTCTCTCTCTCTCTCAGCGTCAATGGCAGGACGTTAGGATCGTGATCAGTAGGGTGCTAACTACGCTGTTTCTCTGTCCCGTTTGCAGGCAGATCGACGACCACCGTGCCGCACGCGCGCCGGCGAGATGGCGACCCCGAACGTCCTGGCCCAGATCGAGACGAGCGGGAGGAAGAAGAACGAGAACGGGGTGTGCCACGACGACAGCGCGGCGCCGGTACGCGCGCAGACCATCGACGAGCTGCACTCCCTGCAGCGCAAGCGGTCGGCGCCCAGCACGCCCAAGGACGGCGCCGCCTCCGCCTTCGCCGCTGCGCTCGCCGAGGAGCAGCAGCTGCAGTCCATCAGGTTCTTAATTTGTGCTCCCCCCTCCCCCTCCATTCTCATTTCCTTTCAAGTTTTCGCTACAGAAATTTCCTCAAGTAACAGGCCGTTTGGTCAAGATACAAAAGTAGTGCAATGACAATAGAAGAGTAGCAAAGATAAAGTTCATGAACGTGAGAAGAGCAAAGATAAGCTCATTGTTTTGGAAGAAGCGCCAAATTGATTTGGCGCCTGTTCGAGACTACGGAAAAAGAATGAAGAACAGAACGTCATCGTTTTGTTTCCGCTGGCCACGTGGCATCCGAGCCCGTGTCCTTTACAGCCTTACCACTCAGTCCAAACTACCAGAACACGTAGTAAATCCCCAAATCTTTTTTGCAAAATATATTTTAATCCTCTTCTACTAGCTAACGTAAAACAAAGTAGCAGTAGTTCTCATCCTAACCTGATTTACCGTCAACTCGCGTCGTTTTCAAGCCAAAAGCACTCGAGGAAGAGGCGAGCACCCCGTGCACCGCACCCAGGTGGATGGCACCGGATCGAGTGACAGAACACCACACTCGTTCACCTGTTGCTACGGAGTTCTTATCGCATCGAACAAGTTTCAGATTTTCCATTCCACGTAGGCTACAGCACGGAACAATCGTAGCCGATGTGGTGGTTCGCACGTAACGGACACGCACACGCACGCAAGCAATTTGGCGGCGGCAACTTGCCGCGAACCGTATTTGCTGGTGACGCGACGTCGCTGTCGACGTCGGCATACCGCAACTAGTACCCCAAGAAACCTAGGAGTATTACTATCCTTTTCCTGGTTTTTGAAGCCTAGTTCATCATGTTAGTTTAAACGATGGACGATTTCCTGTTAACCAGTAGCGCTAATAACTGTATAATCTGCAAGTTAGTAAGAGGTTGACCGTGCTTCTTCGATTTCATGATGGCTGCAGCGCGTCACTGGCGTCTCTGACGCGTGAGACCGGCCCCAAGGTCGTCAGGGGAGATCCGGCCAGGAAGGGTGAGGCGTCCGCGAAGAGCTCGCCGGCGCCGACGCCGGCGCACCATCACCAGCACCCCGCCGCCCCCACCATCGCCGTCAGCGACAGCTCCCTCAAGTTCACCCATGTCCTCTCCAACCTCTCGCCTGCCGGTACGTGAGCGGTGCAACCATCTAACTAACTGTCTGTTTTCAGAATCAGCACAAAAAAAAATTATGTAACCAACGCTACCCATCCCTCTGATTGGGGAAAAAAAACAGAGCTGTACGAGCAGGCGCTCAAGTACGAGAAGGGTTCGTTCATCACGTCCACGGGCGCGCTGGCGACGCTGTCCGGCGCGAAGACCGGCCGCTCGCCCAGGGACAAGCGCGTGGTCAAGGACGAGGCCGCGGCGCAGGAGCTGTGGTGGGGCAAGTGAGTACTATACTCTGCTCCGTGTGCCCTGCTCGGCATTCATCCCGTCCTGCCTCTGCTTTGCAAGCTGACAGTTTCGCTGACCGCGCAGGGGGTCGCCGAACATCGAGATGGACGAGCGCACGTTCCTCATCAACAGGGAGAGGGCTCTCGACTACCTCAACTCTCTCGACAAGGTCCGGTGCCTTTCTGACATTTCGCGTCACTTCTTGTTGTTGCTAGTTTTGCTTCGTCACACTCATGGTTTCTGACGGCCCTGTTCTGTTGTATTGCAGGTGTTCGTGAACGACCTGTTCCTGAACTGGGACCCGGAGAACCGCATCAAGGTCCGCATCATCTCCGCCAGGGCGTATCACTCCCTCTTCATGCACAACATGTAAGTCGAGCTCCGCTAACACCCTACCCCCAGATTAACCCACACCGTCCTGCAGTGTGTGTGTGTGTTCTTATTAGGTTGCCCGTCCTTCTGTCTCCAACGCCCAGATAAGTTCATCCTCTGAAGATCGTCCGTTCGTTGTTTGCCTCATGAATCTTTATATCTTTATTACACTATCCTTTCGTGTTCCATACAATTCGGGATCGATGGCATGCTCGATCAAGCCTCTGTTAGTAGATGCGCCTGTCTGTATGTGTGGTAACCGGCTGGGTCGCAGGTGCATCCGCCCGACGGATGAGGAGCTGGAGAACTTCGGCACGCCGGACTTCACCATTTACAACGCCGGGCAGTTCCCCTGTAACCGATACGCGCGCTACATGACGTCGTCGACGAGCGTAGGCATCAATCTCGCTAGGAGGGAGATGGTGATCCTGGGCACGCAGTACGCCGGGGAGATGAAGAAGGGACTCTTCTGCCTCATGCACTACCTCATGCCCAAACGGCAGATCCTCTCGCTGCACTCCGGGTGCAACATGGGCAAGGACGGTGACGTCGCCCTCTTCTTCGGGCTGTCAGGTAAGATGGACGATTGTGCGCTGCCGTCACCTGCCCAAACCGCATCTGACGTCGCTCATAATCACTCTCTCCTATACTTACGTCACCAGCATATATCTATATCTTTGGCTGACTAATTTGGTGCTGTTTCGTAGTACGTCAGTGTCACTGACTAACACTGTATCACGTTGGTGCCTTTAATTTAGAAAAAAAAAATTCCCTTGTTATGCTGATTTTGGGTTCTTCGGAATTTTTACAACAGGTACTGGGAAGACGACGCTATCGACAGACCACAACAGGCTTCTGATCGGTGACGACGAGCACTGCTGGAGCGACAATGGCGTCTCCAACATTGAGGGTGGGTGCTACGCCAAGTGTATAGACCTCTCTCGGGAGAAAGAGCCTGACATCTGGAACGCCATCAAGTTTGGAACCGGTACATACGCGACTCGATCTCTTATTCTCTTTGTCCTCAAGAGACAAGAGTCACTGCTCACATCATATATATGCTTACATATGTTTCGAAAATGGGTGGCAGTGTTGGAGAACGTTGTGTTTGACGAGCGCACCCGTGAAGTCGACTACACCGATAAATCCGTCACAGGTAACCAACACATCTCCGCCGGACTCGATCGTTTCGTTCCTGTCGTGAAAGCATCGTGACAGAGTGTCTTGCTGCTGCAGAGAACACTCGTGCTGCTTACCCGATCGAGTACATCCCCAACGCGAAGATACCGTGCGTCGGGCCGCACCCGAAAAACGTCATTCTCCTGGCCTGCGACGCGTTCGGCGTCCTCCCGCCTGTCAGCAAGCTCAACCTTGCGCAGACCATGTACCATTTCATCAGTGGCTACACTGCTCTTGTACGTAACAACACATGTTTCACATGCCAAAGCATCAGCAGCTAAAGCTAAAGGGATCTCGAGCTGATGGTGCTCACCGTGTCCGGGCTCGCTTGTCGTCCGTTTCCGCAGGTTGCCGGCACGGAAGATGGTATCAAGGAGCCACAGGCCACGTTCTCCGCCTGCTTCGGCGCGGCTTTCATCATGCTCCACCCGACCAAGTACGCCGCCATGCTCGCCGAGAAGATGCAGAAGTACGGCGCCACAGGGTGGCTTGTGAACACTGGCTGGTCCGGCGGGAGGTGCGTTCCCCCACGCCTCGTGATCATCTTCTTCTTCCTCCTCCGGACGTCACGGTTTCGCTTCC
>BCLG01002863.1:10716-25182 GCA_001602295.1 Zoysia matrella | reverse complement strand
AGGCGGAGGCGGTGAGAGAGGGCGGCGGCTCCGACGGTGGGTGGGAGCGGGGCTCAAAGTGGGCCAAGCCGCGCGTGCGGGTGTGCCGAGCTTGGCTTCGGCCGGGCGTGGCCTGTAACAGCTCCCGCCCTGGTAACCGATACTACCTCGGTGTTTGGCAGCTCCTAGAAAGCTGCAGCGTTCCGATTTGATGGAATCCATTCAATCCAACGAAGCTAGTGTTGATTTCTCGACGATGACATCGAACAAAACTGAGCATTTCGCCTCCCCCGGACCGGAACGCCCCCGTTGAGGAGGCCCGGCGCGCACCTGCTTCGTTCTGCCCACGGCAGCGCGACGCGATCAATAAGAGCTGACTGATATGCCGTGCCTATCCCGCTCATTTCAGGCAATGAAGCTGACACTCCACGGAGAAGCATACCACCATGCGAGGTACTCCACCCGGCACCTAACAATCCAATCCGGAATCCGGGGAACAACAAGCAGTGCCGCGGTTTGGTAAAATCCGGGAAAATCTCGTGCCGTACCTTCACAATTCACAAGCGTGCTCTGCCTTTTGACATTGTCCGTCAGGCAGGCAAGTCCGCCAGTCCCGTGTGCTCCCCAGCTTTTCTACGACATCTCGAGCACGTAGCAAGCGCCAACGGAGAAGCAGCGGGCCTCGATCGCTCAACTTTGCAGACTGGACCTGGACCGCTCACTGGTGGTAGTACTGATAAACCACTAGAGTACTTTTTCTTCATGGCACTTGGCCCCCAAATTTTGCCTCCAGATGCCGGGCCAGTCGGCCTCGGCCTCCCTTGGTTACGCCCTCTGAACCGCGCGCGTCACTTTCACCGAGATCCCTCACTGGCCGAGGCCACTCCGCTAGGTCCTGCAGGTTGAGAGAATCTTGCGCCCGCCCATTGAGTTCGTTTGTGGCACGCAGCCATGCGTAGGAGCGAATCGATTCCGTCTGGAAAAAACTCGCAGGCGCATCCGACTACGGACCGAGGGCCCACCCGGGGGAGGCGCGACAGCGGCGGATCGCCTCTCCACTGGACCGCTCGAGGAAACAGATGATCCCAATCCCATTCGACCGACGTCGTCGTCTCGTCGAGCTATCAACGCGCTCGACGCTCACAGAAATATGCAGCTTTTACACACGGAAAAAACTTCTGGGAAATGATCGTCGATATGCGTCTGTTTTTTTTCAATACAAAAATATACGTCTTCTTTTTTAAAAAAATATATGCGTCTGCTTTATTCAAGGCACTTCTGCTTACGTGTTCTGCATTATTCTAGTATTTTCTTTTTCCGAGTGCAGGATTATTCTGGGTCAAGTTCGCTCGCCTAGCCCTGTCGGTGCCAGTTCCAGTGACGATTGAAGCGCGAGCAGATAAACCAGCCGCGTGTTGGATGCTCCCTTCCACTCCACTCCACTCGCGCGCGCCCATCAGCAACAACAACCGCGCGGCGCACGCAAGCCACGGAACTCGGCCATGGCCGTGATCCAAAGCCACGGCACTGTCTCGGTGCGGATAAAAACAGGCGATGAGGATTGGGATGGTTTTTGGTAAATCGCCGCGCGGTCGGGCAAGAAAATCGAATGGCGCAGCCAGAGAGAAGACACCGCGCTCCCGAAAAAGCGGCATCGTTTCGTGGCCCGCGACGCCTACCACCACAGCAAATCGAGGGCTAGCGATTGACTGCTAGCAGTGGCATGCGGCGCGACCGCCGGACCAGAGGAGAGACTCCCCTGCGTGCCGGCCGCCTCCAAAAGCGCGTGCCGAGGGCCGAGCCGACGTTTATGATTTCGTTTAAATCGCTAAAACCGATCGAACATTGGTTTAATAAAAATCACAAAAATAAAAAAATCAGTTGAAAACTGTTTAAAATTTAAAATTTAAAATTTGAACAAACTGTTACAGTAAACCGACCAGTGAAATCGGCCAGTTTCACTGGTTCGCCGAGCGGTTTCACCGATTAGCTGGTTGGTTTTTATGATTTGAGATTTCAAAATTTAAAACTTATCGGTTTCACCGGTTAACCGACCGGTTTTACCTGTTTTCAGTATTACAAATTTTTTCAAATTTTCAATTTTTTAAATTTTTAAAACAAAAATCAGACGTTTGATAAAACGAACCGAACCGATTTCATCGAAAACCGTAAAAACCGACCGATTTTAAACAATTTTGTAAACCTTAGCTGACGCCCCCTGCCGCCCTGCGGTCTCTTGCTGGAGGAGCAAGGTGAGTACTCCTAGTAGTCAGTCCACAGCACGCAGCAGTTGCGATGGCATGGCGTGGCGTGCCACTGAACAGGGACGGAGAGAGGATGGCGGTGCGCATGGAACGTGACAACGGAAGTGCCACTTTTGTGAGCGCGCGGTGTACGCGACGTGGAGCCGCGTCTGTTCCGGCTGTGCCAGCGTCGAATTCGCAGATCAGGCGACGGTTGGGGGCCGCCATTTCCATCCACATCCGTATGGTACCCCTCGACGGACGGTATCCGGTGCGGCCTGCTCCTGGCCGGGCTCCGGCCGTCAAACGCGCCTCGCCATTGCACGCGTCCGCCTGCCAGTTCTCGAATTACCCGTCCATGATTTGAGGATCGTTCCGCCGCCGCCAAACGCGCCTCGCCGTCGCACTCGTGCGCCCACCAGTTCGCGAAGTATCGTCCACGATTTGATCTTTCCGCTGCGGACCGCGCGTACGTGCCGCCTCGCCCGGCCAACGCGCGGCAACATCACCGCAGACCGGAGGAAAAGGAGCTCGGAGTTGCCGCGCGCGCACGGTGCGCGCCCCAGGTCTTCGCCGTGCCCTGGACACCACGGGGGGTGAGTGGGCACGGGGCACGTCGCCGCTACTTGGCACGCTCGCGCGTGCTCACTGTAGTATCCTGCCTCAAAATGAAGAATTTGCTATCAAAGATCAATCTTGAGTGACAACTCAATTTTAGTGTTATTATAAATTAGGTTTTGGTTGAATGAAAAAAAAAGTTTAAAATTTGATTACATAACAGAAGCGATACAACACGACGATACATAACTCAAAATATAACTATGCCAGCCTATAAATATGATTTCATCTCTCCTGATCAAAGAATGGTAACGTCCGAACCCACTTAATTGACCAATTCTTTGGGGTTCAGCTTCTCACACCACTTTGCCACAACAATCACGATATTCGACGTGAGACATACCTGCAACAAAAATTTAAACAACAAACCCTGAGCAACTAATACTCAGCAAGTTTTATCCGTCAAATTGGCCTTCTAAAACCAACTCATAGCATGCATCAGAGCTGATCAAATGTGCTGAAATATTTGCATAAAAGCAACGCTAAAAATTGGTCCTTCTTTCAAGTTTTTAGCCAAGTTAAATGAGGTTCTTGCATAAAGTAAATGTGAGCAACCTATACTAAAACAAACAAAGTTTCATACAATTAATTAAAAAGCAAAACAACATGTACAACACCAATATCCACTTCTTACTACGATGTGACAGTGATCACAAATGGTACTCAATGATCGTGAGAGCCGGTGATTCGAATCGATTTACATCCTGCAGGAGAAACCCAAGTAACACAATGTACATGCACTCCAAAAAGTCACATACATCAACCTTTCACAACAACAACATAGAGCCGGTCCGAGTCTCACTCCTTCCGAGTACATGTTCTCCACACGATACCACATCTCGGGCTATCCGTGGTTAGCCTGTGCACTCTCTCAAATATCATCACCAGAAAAGGGGGTGGGGGATCATTCAACTAATGCGTTAATTGAGTTACCTCGGTTTACTAGTTCTTATAGTCACTAGCATGTTCTTAGTACTGTTCAAACTTGATCAACGGAGCCACAACGATCGGTCCTCAATCGGCACGAACATGGCTACGACAGACAAGGGTCAACCTTGCCACCTCGACCTACACATGAACTTTCCCGTCCGGTCTCATTTTTCAGATTCATGTGAGATTATAGAAAACCTGAACCAAACCTATATCAGGTAGTCTCCATACCACCCGATCTTTCTACCAATGACACAATATTATGCGTAGCAACATCTAACATGAGGCTAAACAAACTAAATCAAGCCACTAGAAAAACAGAGGTGCTATGTGCAACTAGGTTTCAATCGACTCTTACACGTAATGCACAATACAAGACTTGCATACATGTGGGAAAACAAGAAACAGTTTGTAAAATATTAAGAGTGCACCGGGGCTTGCTTTGGTCTTGAGGATTGTTAGCACAATTTAGAGAGTGATTAGCACCAGACCCCAAGAACCAGACCAGTCGGCTCGCCTTCAACGCCGGTTCCTATATGAATGGAATGCCATGCCTTAATGCATTAAAATAGAAATGAAAATAATCCAAGGCTCCAAATGGTCAAGTAGAATGCACCAGAATCAGTAGATAAAATTTACTGAATAGAAATGGTGTAAACTTCTATTTAAAAATTTATTAATTGTAATCTATTCAGTAAATTAGAACAAAGTTTTAAGTAATTAAGTGGTGCGTGAGAATTTAGAGTGGACAAAAAGTATTTTCCCTAAATATATTAGGTCAAATGATTTTCTACAGTGCCAGTAACATGAAAGACACCCTTTTGACCTGGAGTGACTTCAAAAGCACAGAGGAACTATTTATTCAACATGACTTACTAAAATATATTAAGCAATTAAGTAAATTTAAGTTTGAGAAACCATTTAATAAACTTCTAGTCACATTTCAAACTAATGTAATTTAATGTAGATTAAGAACGTAGAAACATAATTTATGATCAAAATTCGTAATTTAAACATGCAGGAATAATTTATTACAATTAATTTATTAAGAATCAATAAATATGCAATAACTACCAAAATATGCATAATTTAAAGATGAGACTTGGTGAGCACTTCTGGTATGTAATGATATGCATGCTGACCAATTTTCATAATTTATTCATAAATACAATTGCATATCTGAATTTCTATTGTAGTTCCATTATCTGAAATATAATTATTATTATTATAGGTAAAACTGACAATAACCATATACATTGTATAGATCTGGGTACAAGGATTCCATAAAAATTTATTTCAAATTTTTCTCAGCATCCTACTAATTTTGACGCATTTTAGAATGCTTGGATTTGTTTTCTGGAAAAACAACGTCATGGATGCAGGAAGGGCCCTAGGGATAGCACCGCACTGGATCAAGCTCCAGCCACAAAGGATCCGAACTGCAGCTCGACCATGCCAATGGTGCATGCTGGCCGGAGGTTCACCGGCGCTTTGCCGGAGTAGGATTCCGGCAACGAAACAAACCAATAAAAATATTAAAATAGTCTATGGAGCACGAATCCACCATTGGATGGGTTTTGAAGGTCCAAACCTCACCGGAATATGGTCGACGGCAAGTGGCTGCGGCGAGCAAAGTTTGGCAAGGTGCTGCTCTCGACCTTCAGGATGAAAAGTTGAACGGTTTGATCTGAGAGCTTCATAGCACAAAGTAGAGCACCGGCATGAGAGAAAATGTTGAAAAAGATACTCAGAAAAGGGTTGTCACCGTGGAGATCGAATTTGGGTCGATTATGGCAAGCAGTGCCGATGGTTTGCTTCAGTAGGGATGGCCAACTCCTCACTACTCTCTGCGAGAGGAAGAAAAAGATGACTATAGCGAGTGAAAAAGTCCAGGGCGCAACATTTGTGTTGAGTAGATTGACCTCGAAGTAGAGAAGACGCGAGGGAGATAGCTCGGCAATGGTGGCTCTCCCTGCCCAAGCAAAGTGAAGAAACGAACTGAAGCTTCGAGAGGAAGGAAAGGGATGAAGGAGTGCGAGGAGACCGGGCAGAGAAGCTTTAACTCGACCTCGATCAGCTTGACGGGAGAGAGAGAGAGACGGAGGTCACTGCCATTCGCCGCCCCTGCTGCCCAATCCAAGCAAGAAGAAGCGTCACGTGCAGCTGACAAATGGGCCCAGGTGGATTTTATCTTTTTCTGGAAATTAAAACTGCTGTACTGTTTCCATTCAAAATCCATACTTCCCAAGCTCGAAAAATTATGTTGATTTTTTTTAGTTACCAAGCACAATAGGACGAACAACTTTTGTTTTTACACCAAGATCTGATTATGTACGTAATTTTAATGTAAATTCATAAAAACGTTGACTTTTTGAATTTTTCTCGAATTTTTGGGGGCATTAGATTAGTTGCTAAAATTCTGAAAAATTCATCAAAATTACTTCTTGTCACATACTTCAGGATGGTATATTTAGATTGGTGGATTTTTGTTTTACATTGCGAGGTTTCTTCACAAGTTGTATTTTGCCATTTATTTCAATTTTTTCTCAAATTTGAAGAATTGAAACTGGTTTCAACAATTGTCATCTTTCTTGATATTGTATTACAATGCGCTTGAGCATGTTTTAGCTGAGGTTGACACCGGGTGCCACACTCACCGGCTCGCAGGACTCGTTAAAGTACGCCATGCGTGAAGCCAGACTAGCGAGGCCGCCTCTCGTGGAGGGCATTCGCCACCGATCAACCGGCTCTTGAAGCCGTCTCGAATCACAACTGGACCAACGAACCAGGCGGGTGAGTTGATAATGCCGGGTGCCGTGCCGATGCGGAGTCAGACACGACACGGTCTGGGATACAATCTGACCTTGCTGCAGCTTGTTTGCTGACAAACAAAATAATCTGCATATGGCCGCAAGCTCGGCGGAATACATCGTCCCGGCAGTACGGCGCTCGGGGATATTATAAACGAACGTATTCCCTGTGCATCCATGGTCATGTTTTTCTGAGCGTTTGTTCGGTTTACTTTAAATGAGAAGGAAATAAAATAAAATAGAGTGAATTTAATATACAACTAGAGAGGAGGGGATTTAATCTGCTCCTAATCTAAGTGGATTAACTTGGATTAGAAAACAAACGAACAAACCCTAAGGAGAAGCAAGTGAAACACGCGTATTACGGCGGGAGAGATGCAGAGCACGCATCCAGCTCGGCTACGTTTTCTTTTGCGCTCCTCTGAGTCTGTCACCTCCAGCAACAGAGGACGCAAAATCAAAAGAAAGTGCGTTCATATTTAAAAAAACGAAATGATCGCTCAAGCTACACCGAGAATAGGAGTTCAGTACGTAGCGCTGGTGGAGTTCAAAAGAAAGAGAAAAATCACGGCAACAAGAACAGTCTCATGCCACTTTTGAAACACAGGATTCTAAAAACATAATACCTGAATTTTTCCTCCACAGGCCCTTTTTTTCTCAAAGGACCCTTAATTATCCGAAGACCCAGCCAGCTCTGTGTCACACTTCCATTTGGATTGCGCGTCAAAATTTACGTCTCGTGACTGACATAACTACAATCCTAATTGCTTTCCGGGAAGCATCCCCATCACCGATCGATCTTTGGTGACTTCGCGAGAGAGAAAATATCTGGAAAATTAGCTGCGAGTAACAGCAGTAGTTGCACGATCGATCGGTCGACGAACGCGATAGACGCATTAACAAAACGAAAAGAAAACGAGGGTTTTGACTTAACCGATTAAGGGTATGTTTGATTTAGATTATAATCCATCTAGATTATATAATTTATATTAAATAATCTGATTAAAAAAACAGATAGATTATTCATATGGATTATATAATCTAAAATCTCAGATTATAATAATCTAATAATCTATCTTAAAAAAGATTATTTTAGATTATTTGATATAAAATACTCATTACCTATGCATTTTTTATCAAAATTAACCACTCTAGCATCTCACTATTTTAACAACATATATTCTAAATTCTTAGTACTTCATTAATACAAATAAATAATAATAATTTGGCTAATAATCTAGACTCTCAAACAAATAAACATAGATTATAATCTTTAAATATAATCTAGATTATATAATTATAGATTATAATCTAGATTATATAATTTACTAAGGAAACAAACACGGCGTAACACCTGTCAAATTTATTAATGAACATGCAAAGCAAGCTCATCGTTTCTATACCTTGTATTAGAGTAGTACCAGCAGCTGTACAAGATTAATTAGCAACAGGTCAACTGGAGAAAAAAAAAGAGAGGCGATTAACAATTTGGGAGTGAAGGGGCAATACGTTGTCGTCCCTATCCGTCCATCTCATGCACACATAGACGGGAGACAATTCAAGCTAGCTTGGACTCGATCCAGCGTTGACACAAACACCTCTTCTCCCAGCGGCAGCGTGTTTCTTGGACGAGTATGTCGACCTGCGCGATGCCTAGCGTATGCCTTATCTCTGAGGTTGGAGGAGACGAACATGAAGGCCGACCTGCACCGACGCAGAACGCAAGCCTATCGGTTGTGATAGTAGTAATAAAATTATGATGATAATTAGAGCCGTAATGCTAATGGCCGTCGGAGTACGGATGATGATGGGGACGGATACCGTCTGTAAATTAGACTTTATTCTTCTCAAGGTATAACCTTGAAAAGTCAGCGATTTTGCATAAACACATCGACTTATCCTGACATGCTTTTTTTATCTTAACGTCCTTTTTTCTCTCTTACTTAAAAAAACCGGGTTGAAGATTGGAATACATCAAACGTTACATATATCTTTATATATTAAAGCACAAGTTTTCTTTTAACCCTTGTTGCACCATGTCATCTAAACAATATTAACCGTCGTCAATTAAAATCTAACGGTGGATATTAAAAAAGAGAAAAAAATTTCTCCGATCAACATAGGATCGTGCTTCTACTTAAGCGGGAGCAGATATAAACGGTCTTACCATCGCCCTAGCTTTTTCACATTTAACATAAATTTTGACTATAGTCATATTTAATTTATTATAAATTTCATATATTATAATTTTCTTTATCATTAAAGTTATTTGAATCACAACTTAAAATTTTACATATTTAAATTAATTTTTTAGATAAGTTAAATAGTCAAAAATAATATTAAAAATTAACGATAAATAATAATTTAGAAAAACGCAAGCGTTCTCTCAACTCTCGTTACGCCATGTCACCTAAAAAATATTAATCATCAGATTAAAATCTAACGGTGAATATTAAAAAAGAGAAAAAAAATTTTCCTCGGTCAATGTAGAAGCGTGCTTCTATTCGACGGGAGTACACATGAACGACCGTGTCATCGCCCTAGCTTTTTCAGGTTTAACATAAATTTTGACTATAATCATATTTAATTTTTTATAAATTTCATATATTATAATTTGCTTTATCATTAAAGTTATTTGAATCGTAACTTAAAATTTTACATATTTGAATTAGTTTTTTAATAAGTTGAATAGTAAGATGATATTAAAAATTAACAGTAAACAATAATTTAAGAATGGAAGGAGTATGTAGTAGTACACATGGACAATGATATAGATATAAAAAATTAACTGTAACTGTTTTGTTAAATCAAATTTACTTTTGTTATAAATTCATTAGAACTATTCCAAAAGATATAAGATAAGTTTTTATAAATTTATTTTACTTCTATGTCTTTCAAATATATGTTATAATTAAAATCATTTATATATAACAAAAATGTATATTTAGATAACTTAAATTATTTTATCTCTTAAAAATGCTCTTTGATTAATTATGAGAACTAAGATTCAATCTTTTTCTCGCTTACAATTTCGGTCTAAAAAAAATATAGCTTTGAACGCAATATTTTAATTAAACATTGCCAATATAAATTAGAAATAATTTTAAATTTATTAAGTTAGAAATTTAAAAAATAATTTTTTAAAAGTGTACCGATACTATTTTTTATTAAATATTTTATAAATAACAAATATCACACTTATGCTTTGAAGACTATGTTGACAACTTATGACAGGAGTATATGTTTATGTAACTTTGTCATCCATATCAAGGTAACTATACTTTTATTTGTTAAATAATAAATTTAAAATATACTGCTTCAACTAAAGTGCACAATAAAAACATACATGAAAAGCGCGACAATTGCCGCGTAGATTTTCTAGTACAAACTAATTACCATCACAAAAGGCGCATTTGTCATGTGTTTAATGTGTTTGAGATGGAACAGGAATCAGTGACAAAATTACTTTACTCTTGTCCACTTCACACAAATTACCACTCATTTTGGATCTCGTGAGATTGATTGGTATGATTTCCTATGGTGTGTTCTTCGTGAACACAATAGCTTGCAATATTGGGGTGCAAATAGGTATCATGTGGTTTGTTGTGGGTCATACACATCTGTGTAACTAGATGATTTCCTGGCGCATTGCCGCGAAAACTTATAATAGTGATGATAATTTATTATGGTAAAATGAAAAAAAGCTCAAAGAAAATAATTATAATGGATGAAAAAATTAAAACATATGAGAACTATTTAATAAAATTCATTTGAGCTCATTCTGATGATTAATCATATTTGATTAAAAATTCAAAGTTTTTTGACTGTATTTATTAATGAAATTTGAATATAATATTCAATTATCATAAGTAGATTGGCCAAGTTGTAAGATCTAAAAGTTCTTAGTTAAAATTAAAAAATAGTAGATAAAACAACACCTTAATAAAGTCGAGGAAGGTGGAGGGTCAGATTGAGCGAAGGTGATGGCAGCGGACAGGAGATAAAAAAGGAGGGATGAAAGAAGTTAAATGGAGAGGTCTACAATGAACGGCCATCATTAAGTAGAGCTTCATGATCGGACGGTGAAAAAAAAAATGATGCGGCTCGATGAGAATTCAGTTTTGATAGTTAATGGGTGGTATAAATATATATAGTACAGATAAATTTGTGAATATGAGATGGATTTTGATCATTCCAGAGAGTTTTTGGGTCAGCCCAAAATCTAAAATTAGAAAACCAACATCTCTACCTACAATTGGTTAATTGCTATACTAATTTGTTAGTACGAGTGATTTTCTTCGACTTAAAAAGCATTTGCTTACATGGATGAAGAGAGCGATGACATATACACACCCTATATTTGGAACATGTAGATTCACTTCAAGTAAGGAATCAATTAACGCAAAGTCATGACAAACAGTATTGAAACATACAACGGTTGTTGTCAGAGAAAGAGAGAGAGAAAGTAGTGGTCGAAGAAAAACCCACAACCATGCTCACAAAAAGTCTGAACCTCACCCGCACCGTCACCGCCGGATGGGTCAGAATGTAACCACGGTTAGGCTCCGGCCAGCCCTTTAAAAGCCCGACGGGGCTCCGCCGATACGCACCCCAGCTTGTTCCATTTCACGTCGCGTACACCGCGACACAGACAGAGCACGCCGTTCTCCTCGTACGTACGTGCCTCTTCCTTGTGCAAGCTCGATCGCAGCGACGCCCTGCTGCTGCTGCTCTCTCTCCAAGCGTCAATGGCAGGACGTTAGGATCGTGATCAGTAGAGTGCTAACGACGCTGTTTCCCTGTCCGGTTTGCAGGCGGATCAACGACCACCGTGCCGCACGCGCGCCGGCGAGATGGCGACCCCGAACGGCCTGGCCCAGATCGAGACGAACGGGAGGAAGAAGCACGAGAACGTGGTGTGCCACGACGACAGCGCTGCGCCAGTGCGCGCGCAGACCATCGACGAGCTGCACTCCCTGCAGCGCAAGCGGTCGGCGCCCAGCACGCCCAAGGACAGCGCCGCCTCCGCCTTCGCCGCTGCGCTCACCGAGGAGCAGCGCGAGGAGCAGCAGCTGCAGTCCATCAGGTTCTTAATTTGTGCTCCCCCCTCCCCCTCCATTCTCATTTCCTTTCAAGTTTTCGCTACAGAAATTTCCTCAATAACAGGCCGTTTGGTTAAGATACAAAAGTAGTGTAATGAGAATGGGAGAGTAGCAAAGATAAAGTTCATGAACGTGAGAAGAGCAAAGATAAGCTCATCGTTTTGCAAGAAGCGCCAAATTGATTTGGCGCCTGTTGGAGACTACGGAAAAAGAACGACAAACAGAACGTCATCGTTCTCTTTCCGTTGGCCACGTGGCATCCAAGCCCGTGCCCTCTACAGCTTTACCACTCAGTCCAAACTACCAGAACACGTAGTACATTCCCAAATCTTTTTTGCAAAAAAATTTTAATCCTCTTCTAGCTAAAATCTGAAATAACGCTGCACGTAAGCCAAAGTGGTAGAAGTCCTCATCCTAACCTGATTTACCGTCATCTCTCGTCGTTTTCAAGCCAAATGCACTCGAGGAAGAGGCGAGCGCCCCGTGCGCCGCACCCAGGTGCACTCTTTCTTACCTCCCGTGGATGGCACCGGATCGAGTGACAGAACACCACAGTAGTTCACATCTTTGCAATGAACTTCTCCTTATAGCATCGAACAAGTTCCAGTTTTCCCGTTCCACGTAGGCTACAGCACGGAACAATCGTAGCCGATGTGGTGATTCGCACGTAACGGACACGCACACGCACGCAAGCAATTTGGGGGCGGCAACTTGTCGCGAACCGTATTTGCTGGTGACGCGACGTCGCTGTCGACGTCTGCATACGTCTGCATACCGCAACTCGCCCCTTCGCACCCCAAGAAACCTAGTACTGCTATCCTTTTCCTAGTTTTTGAAGCCTAGTTCATCTTGTTATAGTGTCAACGATGGACGATTTCCTGTTAACCAGGACCGCTAAGAACTGTATAATCTGCAAGTTTAAGAGGTTGACCGGGCTTCTTCGATTTCGTGATGGCTGCAGCGCGTCACTGGCGTCTCTGACTCGTGAGACCGGCCCCAAGGTCGTCAGGGGAGATCCGGCCACGAAGGGTGAGGCGTCCGCGAAGAGCACGCCGGCGCACCACCACCACCACCCCGCCGCCCCCACCATCGCCGTCAGCGACAGCTCCCTCAAGTCCACCCATGTCCTCTCCAACCTCTCGCCTGCCGGTACGTTAGCGGTGCAACCATCTAACTAACTGTCTGTTTTCAGAATCATTGCAAAAAAAAAAAAAAAAAAAAAAAAAACTGATGTAACCAACGAGACCCATCCCTGTGATTGGGAAAAAAAAAACAGAGCTGTACGAGCAGGCGATCAAGTACGAGAAGGGTTCGTTCATCACGTCCACGGGTGCGCTGGCGACGCTGTCCGGCGCGAAGACCGGCCGCGCGCCCAGGGACAAGCGCGTGGTCAAGGACGAGGCCGCGGCGCGGGAGCTGTGGTGGGGCAAGTGAGTACTACTCCGCTGCTCCGTGTGCTCTGCTCGGCGTCATCGCCGTCGTGCCTCTGGTTTGCAAGCTGACAGTTTCGCTGATCGCGCAGGGGGTCGCCGAACATCGAGATGGACGAGCACACGTTCCTCATCAACAGGGAGAGGGCCGTCGACTACCTCAACTCCCTCGACAAGGTCCGGTGGCTTTCTGGCATTTCGCGTCACCTGTTGTTGTTGTTGTTGCTGCTGCTAGTTTTGATTCGTCGTCATACTCTTGGTTTCTGACGACCCTGTTCAATCGCAGGTGTTCGTGAACGACCAGTTCCTGAACTGGGACCCGGAGAACCGCATCAAGGTCCGCATCATCTCCGCCAGGGCGTACCACTCCCTCTTCATGCACAACATGTAAGTCGAGCTCTGCTAACACCACCACCAGATTAACCCCATACCGTCCTGCAGTGTGCGTGTTCTTATTAGGTTGCCCCTGTCTGTCTCCAACGCCCAGATAAGTTAATCCTCTGACGATCGCCCGTTGAATCTTTATATCTTTATTACACAATCCTTTCGCGTTCCATACAATCCGGGATCGATGGCTAGCTCTATCAAGCCTCTGTTAGTAGATGCGACTGTCTGTATGTGTGGTAACCGGCTGGGTCGCAGGTGCATCCGCCCGACGGATGAGGAGCTGGAGAACTTCGGCACGCCGGACTTCACCATTTACAACGCCGGGCAGTTCCCTTGTAACCGATACACGCACTACATGACGTCGTCGTCGAGCGTAGGCATCAACCTGGCTAGGAGGGAGATGGTGATCCTGGGCACGCAGTACGCCGGGGAGATGAAGAAGGGACTCTTCGGCCTCATGCACTACCTCATGCCCAAACGGCAGATCCTCTCGCTGCACTCCGGGTGCAACATGGGCAAGGGCGGTGACGTCGCCCTCTTCTTCGGGCTGTCAGGTAAGATGGACGATTGTGCGCTGCCGTCACCTGCCCAAACCGCATCTGACGTCGCTCATAATCACTCTATCCTATACTTACGTCACCAGCATATATCTATATCTTTGGCTGACTAATTTGGTGCTGTTTCGTAGTACGTCACTGTCACTGACTAACACTGTATCACGTTGGTGCCTTTAATTTAGAAAAAAAAAAATTCCCTTGTTATGCTGATTTTGGGTTCTTCGGAATTTTTACAACAGGTACTGGGAAGACGACGCTATCGACAGACCACAACAGGCTTCTGATCGGCGACGACGAGCACTGCTGGAGCGACAATGGCGTCTCCAACATTGAGGGTGGGTGCTACGCCAAGTGTATAGACCTCTCTCGGGAGAAAGAGCCTGACATCTGGAACGCCATCAAGTTTGGAA
>BCLG01002863.1:0-10367 GCA_001602295.1 Zoysia matrella | reverse complement strand
GTGGCTTGTGAACACTGGCTGGTCCGGCGGGAGGTGCGTTCCCCCACGCCTCGTGATCATCTTCTTCTTCCTCCTCCGGACGTCACGGTTTCGCTTCCTGCAAGGCTCTTGTTCGTTACGCTGCTGAACGCGCTTGCGTGGCTTTTGTCAGGTACGGCGTCGGCAAGAGGATTAAGCTGCCGTACACCAGGAAGATCATTGACGCCATCCACTCCGGCGAGCTTCTCAGCGCCAGCTACAAGAAGACCGAGGTCTTCGGCCTGGAGATCCCCACTCAGATCGACGGCGTGCCGTCGGAAATCCTCGACCCGATCAACACGGTAATAAGCTCTATCATTGCTTGCAGATCGCTCCTGAAAAATTTCAGAACAACAACACGCTGACCATAGAAACGATGCGCGTGCAGTGGGAGGACAAGGCCGCGTACAAGGAGACGCTCCTGAAGCTGGCCGACCTGTTCAAGAACAACTTCGAGGTGTTCGCCAGCTACAAGATCGGGGACGACAGCAGTCTGACCGACGAGATCCTCGCCGCAGGTCCCAGCTTCTGATCTTGAAGAAGAAGGCGACGCGATGGAGTGGGTATTCAGAATAAACGGTGGTGTTTGTCTATCACGATGATGATGACGAAAAAAATATGTTGTATCGGTGTGTGAGTACTATAAGCGTACATAACCGTGTGTGATGTTAGGTTACATTTTCTCAGCTTGACGACCTGTGTGCGCGCTTGGCTGTTTGCAGCATTGTCCATGTACTCTATCTATTTTCAGAAATAAAAATGAATTCGAAATAAAAATTAATCCATTCACCCCAACCACCCCACCCCACAAGTAAAAAAGTCCTAAATCAACCCACAACCTATAATCACCCATGGGTTTGCCATAGATTTTGCTCATGGTGCTGCCGTGTAGTGCAAAGGAAAAAGGTTAAAAGTGCATTCCTATTAGTATTCTGCAATGAAGTTATTCCCTTCGGTCAATGAGTGCTAACTTTTTAGCATGGCAGGTTAATTAGACGGATGTTTATCTAGTTGGGAATAGAATACGGATGAGTGCTAACTATTCTGCTCCCATACTACTTACTACTTCTAAGGCCTACTTTGGAACGCGGAAATTTTTTTACTACTATAAAATTGAACTTATTCTTATAAAATTTATGTATAATTACTGTTAAATTTTTGCGATCCAAAGGGTCTAAATTTTAGACTTTCTTCAGAATACATGATTTTTTAACTATTTTTTAATTTTCTTATGAAATTAAACTGATTATTGTGAAATTCATATAATTCCTGTGAAATTCCTATATTTCAAAGGGGACCTTAAGATCTTCTTACTTATCATCCTCGCCTTTTAAGGTCCTATTTAAAATGCAAGAATTTCATAGAAATTTTATAGGAATCTCATAGGATTCAATTCAATTTCGTATGAAAAATGCAGGAAAGAAAAAATATCTTTGTTCCAAAAGGGGCCTAATACATTTTTTATTCTTAATAAATTAAAAAGTTTTTCCACATTCCAAACAGTCATTATCATCCCTATTTCCTCATACATCTTTCTTTTTTTCTATTATTATATATTTATCTCTACATCTTTTCTTTTTGTTTTTAGTATATAATAATTACATCCGTCTGAAATGTAGGAATTTCACAGTAATCAATTTAATTTCATCGATGTCTTTTTTATTGTTATGTTATACAAAGACACAGATGTATTAGAAATAAAAAAGTGTATTAAAAAGTGAAGAAGACAATTAAATTAAGAAAGCATGAAATTTACAATAATAAGTAATGGGATTGGAATAGTATTTTTATATGGTCTACTATTTTCTTCTTTTTTATTATCTACCATGTTCATTTCCCAACCATTTGTTTCCACGAGCTTGGAGCCTGGACCGTCACCAACACAGGAATGGAGTGGACGATGGAGAGACTCGTCCTGACTTCGTTCCGTGAAACTGTGAATTAAATAATATCACTCAGTCATTACTATCAACCCGGTGGCATTTTTGTAGGTTCAACCCGTTAACAGTAAACAGCCATGGATTTCTACCCAATCCAAACCAATATACATGTATCTGAATTTAAAATCTAACTCATTTCAACCCATCTATAAAAACCCAAATTAAAACCCCACCCATTAAACCCAAAAGACCCCACCCCATTAGCAGCCCTACTCGTGATCTTCTTCTTCCTCCTCGAGGCGTCACGGTTTGCTTCCTGCAAGGCTCTTGTTCGTTACGCGACTGAACGCGCTTGCGTGGCTTTTGTCAGGTACGGCGTCGGCAAGAGGATTAAGCTGCCGTACACCAGGAAGATCATCGACGCCATCCACTCCGGCGAGCTACTCACCGCTAACTACAAGAAGACCGAGGTCTTCGGCCTGGAGATTCCCACTCAGATCGACGGCGTGCCGTCGGAAATCCTCGACCCGATCAACACGGTAAATAAGCTCTATCATTGCTTGCAGATCGCTCCTGAAAAATTTCAGAACAACAACGCGCTGACCTAGAAACGATGCGCGTGCAGTGGACGTACAAGGCCGCGTACAAGGAGACGCTCCTGAAACTGGCCGGCCTGTTCAAGAACAACTTCGAGGTGTTCGCCAGCTACAAGATCGGGGACGACAGCAGCCTGACGGACGAGATCCTCGCCGCAGGCCCTAGCTTCTGATCTTGAACATGAAGGCGATGCGATGGAGTGGATTTTCAGAATAAAAACGGTGGTGTTTTTTCTATCTGTGACTATGATGATGACGAAAAAATATGTTGTATCGATGTGTGGGTACTGTAGGCGTACATAAACGTGTGTGATGTTAGGTTACATTTTCTCAGCTTGATGACCAGTGTATTGCGCTTGGCTGTTTGCAGCATTGTCCATGTACTCTCTCTACTTCAAGAAATAAAAAATGAATTAGAAATTACTCTGTTTTACCATATTAATCTGCCTGGAAATGCCTTCTTTTATCAGATCTAGCTGAGAGAAGCTCCAGACTGATAGCTAAAGGCTGGTATCAAACAGGGGGAAAATGAGTGGAAGAACCGCACGGCAAAATGCAAGGTGCTTGAGAGAGAGAGAGAGAGAGAGATGGCGACCGGCACTACTTAAGATTATATGAACAAAGAATCTATTTAAATTACCACGCGTTGACTTGCTATCTCCACCTACCGAAGAATCCCCAAAACAAAAACTGGTGCCGGCAGCAGCAGCCCGCCGAGATGAACCAGAACCAGAACCACGCGTACTGCAGCTTCTACAGCAGCGGCCGGTGCTTTTGTCCCGTTTTCGTACCTGTGACTGCACTTTCGTTGCAGCGACGACCGACGAGGCGAGGAAACCTGGAACGCAAAGATACGCCTGAATTGGTTGTAGTCAAGGCGCATCACGAAACAGACATCTGATACGTGATCTGCAGCATTGGTGATCACCATGCTACCGCAATAGGATACGCTCGAATTAGTTCCGGTCGGCTTATCTCGAGGCGACGGGGGTTTGGGAATTGGGACTTTGGATTCAGTAGTAAGTTGGAGAGTATCCGGTCCCAGAATCGCCCATGAATGTCACGTACCCGGCGGTTTAGATAGACAGAACTACAGAAGCCGACGGTGACTCGGTGCGCCAGGCATCTGCCCACCTCGGAGGGCACAGCCGCACAGGCGATCCATCCGAGCTTCCCGCTTGCCACTGCCACTCGCCACCATGATGGGCCACGGCGACGGGATGGCAGCCCCGAATTACCCGCACCTGCCGCCGCCGCCGCAGCAGCAGCACATGATGCCGCATCCCTTGATGGCGCCGCAGGGGCACGGGGCCGTGCACCAGCACCTCCCGCCGAACAACTGGGCGGGCAACGACGCCAACACGCTGCTGGTGGTGGCGACGCTGATCACCACGCTGACGTACCAGCTCGGGAGCAACGTCCCCGGCGGGTACTGGCAGGACACGAGGCTCTCGTCCGACGGCAAGCACGTGCTGCACCTCACCGGCGACCCCGTCATGCGCGACCTGCACTTTCAAAGGTACGTACGAGCAGCAATGCGCGTAGAAACAATTCTTTAGCCCAGACCATCACCGCCTTGACAGTTGACACGGACGTGCGTACGAGCGCGCGCGCAGGTATTGGCTGTTCATGGCGGCGAGCTGGGTCGGGTTCGCGGGGTCGATGCTGATGACGCTGAGCCTGCTGCTGCGCATGCCGGTGAACTCCCGCCACGTGCGGTGGTCGTTCGCGGTGGCCTACTCCAGTCTGGTGCTCACCTTCATCGTGTCGCAGTCCAAGTCGCACCTGTCGCTGGACCTCCTCGTCTGGGCGTTCGACCTCGCCTTCCTCTGGGCGATGACCAGCTTCCGGCCGGAGCACCGGGCGATTATCGCCTGCTGCCCCTGCTACGGCGACGATGACAACTGATCTGGTCATCCGGACAAGTCCCAACCCATCCTGCTCGATTCGACTTGCTCTCGTTCTGTCCCGTTGCGCTGCGATGTTAGTTTGTGCAGTTTCATGATCATTTCAGTCAGTGTATAGATTGGTTCTCTTTATAGCTGGCCAACGGGCGGTGCTGGGCTGGCACCGCCCGCACCCGGCCGGGCTCATGCCCTCTTCGAGGCGGCTCGACACAGCCCTTTAAATAATCAGACCGTGTCGTGTCAGCTCGCGGGCTGCTAGCTTAGTCCTAAGCACGGCCGAGGTGTTTTTAGATGGGTCTCAGAGCCCAAAAGAAAAATAAACATAATTTTTGTCTCGAAAAGTTACTAAAAAATAATTATATAATACTTAAAATAGTAAATTTTAAATATAAATTGATCAAATTACATGTATTTAGCGTTAAATTACAAATAGAAATTTCACGGACCTATCGAGTCGAGTCGTGCCGGGTTTAACAGGTTAAACGGGTCGGGTGTCATGCCAAGTCAGACCGCTCTAAATAGGCCGTACACGTGCCGTGTTAACAGGCCTGAGCCTAGGCCCAGCCACGGCCCGTGTCGTGCTTCAAGCCGGCCCGGTCCGATTATATGTCGTGTCGTGCCGTGCTCATGCCAGGCCCGGCTACACATTGTGCCATGCCGTGCTCGTGTTGAACCAAAATAGTAGAGCTTTGTGCCGGCCTATTTAGCCCAGCTCATTTGGCCAGTATAGTTCTCTGAGTTATCTATAAGACACCCAGCATTTTCATGAACAAACAGGATGGCTGTCTGAGTCTCACTCCTGTTCGCAATGTTATTTGGGACCTTTCACCTGTAGTTTCATTTCCATATCGACATAGCGCAATTCATAAAGAAAAGTGAAAACAAAAAATGTTTGCACTTATTAAAAAAACACATCTCAATTCCTCCGATCTTAAATATACGAACAGCGTCTAGATTGTTGATGCATAAAAACTGCTGTAGGTGGAAAGGGTGAACCTTTTTTTCTCGGACGGATAAAAAAGATTTGAACATGTAAACAAAGAATGAGAGAGGAAAAAAAACACCTGGTCTCGTGGCTGCTCAAACGTTGCCCGTAGTCCACAGTGGACAAAACAGCCCAATAACTTGCAGCAGTGGCCCAATCTACAAAGCCCACCAATTTATCTTTTTGTTGGAGCCTCAGGGCACAAAGTCAACACAATATTTGGTGAGAGATATTACGGTGCTTTGAGACATATCTGAGATACCTTCGTCTCTTCAATAAATCTCAGTCATTGTTTTTTAAAAATTAGTATCAAATTTATCTTTTTGGATACAAAGTCCATCATTTTGTTGCTTTTGACTAGCTACCTCTCTATTTTTAAACGGACGGATGTACAGTAACATCTCTCATATTTGCCTCAACACTGTTGGAGCAAACCTCAGGGCACAAATTCAACAGTTGGCGGCGGCAGCTATTCTTGGCCTTGTGGGCCATGTTAAACGGGCCGGCACGAGGCCTGTTAGATTCGGCCCGACACGAGGACGACCCAACCCGGTGGCCAAATGGCCCGTGCCGACCCGAAGCCCATCCTGGGCCGTGCCTGGGCTTGGCTTCAAGCTCGGTGGGCTGGCCCGAGCATGGCCCGTCAAATTCGACCCGTTCGGCCCGTTGCTAGGCCCGACAGGGCACGTGGGCCATAGCACGGCACGGGCACGACCCAAGTGGCCCGTTGGATGGCCTGCCAGGTCAGCTGGGTCGGCCCTCGCACCACACCCCCCCACCGTCGCAACCCCGTGCGGCCTCCCCCAACCCTTGCCCCCTCATTTCTTTCCCACACGCTGCGCCCCCACCCGACTCCTCGGCTCCTCGACGTCCTCGTCCGGCCGCCTCGACCCCTTGGCCCTTGTCGCCGGTCGCTGTCGCGCATCGCCGCCACCTTGAGCCCGGCGACCCCAGGCAGCGCCGGTCGCCCTCCACCCTTCACCATCATCAAGATCTCGACCGCGCACTGCAATGGTAACCCTAACCCTCCACCGCCGCTCAGTGCCACTTCGCCCCTGGCCGTCATTGCCTTTGGCCCTCTACCTCATGGCCGCCGGTACCCTCGGACACCTAGGCTTCATGTCGTCATCGCCGATCTAATTGAGTTCGCGTCCCTGTAGATCTAAGAACCGTGCGCGTCGTCAAGCTCGTCGTCTCCAATGGCGGGCTCCATCAACAATGACATGCGGCCAGCCGGTTTGCGGGGTGATGACAAGGACGACATCGTCGCCGAAGCCGAGGCCATGTTTGAGTCCAAAGCTGCTCCTGTAGATGTCGACCCGAGCCTAACGGTGAGCACGGCCAGCAACAAGTCACGGGTGAGGGTTTCCACATCTGATGTCTGGCTCGATATGGAGGAGCTCAAGTGAGTCGTTAATGGTAAGATGCTAAGGTATGGTGCTTGATGCAAGTACTGTAAATCTGAACTATCTGCTCCATCTACCAGTGGCATTGGTCATCTACGTCGCTATGTAAAGTCATGCAAAAAGAAGGCCCTCGCAGATAGCTCATCTTCTCAACCTTCTTTGCATTTCAGTGATGATGATAGTATTCAAGGTTTCATTTATAATCCTGAGGTTGCTAGATCTGAACTTTGTCGATTAATTGCTAGACTCGATCTGCCTGTTAGTATTGGTGAACAGCCTACATTTGAAGATTACATTAGGAATGTACATAATCTTCGCTTTAGACATGTTTTTAGGCAGACTACTACTTGAGATCTTGAGAAATATTTTAAATTGAAAAAATCAGTTGTGGTTGATTTGTTGAATCTAGCTACTTGTGTGTGTTTGACTTCTAATATATGGTCTGGCAATGTTAAAGAGGACTATCTTAGTGAGGTGTTTCATTTTGTCACTGATAATTGGGAGCTAGAAAAGCGAATTGTTAGTATGAGATTGATTGATTGTTCCCATTCTAGTGTTAATATTGCTGAGCGCATTATAAATGTTGTTTCTGAGTTTAACATGACTTTCAAAGTTTTATCTATCACACTAGACAATGTTTTTGCTAATAGTACTATTGTTGAACATTTAACTTCTTTGATTTCATTATATGTTGGCTCTGGTTTGTTGCATCAACGCTGTGCCTGCCATATAATCAATCTGATTATCAAATCTGGACCAAAAAAGATAAAAGATTACATTGAGAATTTTAGAACTGCTATTTCATTTATCAATTCCTCTAACCAATGCATTGCCTCATATAAAACATTTTGTTTGTCAATGGGGGGTTAGACCTCGCAAGTTTGGTTTGGATATGAATGTCAGGTGAAATGCTACATACCTTATCTCAAACATGTTGTGGCATACAAGGATACCTTCTCTGTGTTTATTCACACTCATTACTCTGAACCATTGCTAACATAATCTCATTGGTATGTTGCTGAACACATTTTGAAATTCCTGGAATTGTTCTATAAATGCATTGTTTCATTATCTGGTGTTTATTACCCTACATCTCCATTAATGATTTATGCTATTTTTGGAATTGCTGATCATTTGAACCAGTATGAGAATGATGAAAAACTTAGAGAAGTAATTGTGCCAATGAAAACAAAATTTCTCAAGTACTAGAGTGACATTCCTTTGTTATACACTTTTGCATTTATCCTAGACCCTAGAGCTAAACTTGCTGGTTTAACAATGCTCTTCAGTTCATGTCTCAATTATATAACCGTAATTACTCTCTTTACTACACTGAAGTGAAAACTGAACTAAGTAACTTGTTTTCTAAATATGAGTCTAGGTTTGGTTATATAAGATTGCAAAGGCCTCAACCAGTGAACAATGTAGCAGGTAAGAAGGTATGCTTATGGAACAGAATATTTGGTAGACCACCTACACCTACCTCAACTCCTACTGATGTGCCTGTTCTATCTGTTTCTAACTCTATATTAACTTTCAATACTTTTGAATTATCCACTTATTTAGAAAGTGACACTGTTTTCAAGTTTGATGATTCATTCAATTTGCTTAGATGGTGGTAGGATCATAAAAGAATTTATCCTATGCTCTCAATTTTAGCTAAAGATATTATGACTATACATATTTCCACTATCTCTTCGAAACCTACCTTTTTTATGTGGTAGGCTGATCGAGGAACGTCGTCGAAATCTCACACCTGAACACGTGAAGATATTATCGCTGCTGAAGGACTGGGAACAAGGTGATATTCGGCAACAACAATATGGAGAATGCCGAACTTGTGGAGAAGATGGAAAACTTGTTCCTCGATGCTTCTGGTTATGGTGCAGATGGTTTTGGTTCTGGTTTTGTTCTTGGACCTGTTCCTTGACGATAATCATGTTACTTTTGTAAAATCACTAAAAGAGGCTGGTTGTACTCTTTTTCTTTTAGGGTTTTGTCCTCATGTGGTTAAAATTGGAGTTTTACCTAAAGGTTTTTAATAAGGCAACCCTTTTGTAATTTAGCCACTTTTTAAAGCATTATGATCTGAACATTGAACTCTGAACTTTAGCTCCTTTGATTGTTTGATTTGAGCATATGATTTTGATATAAATTTTGAGATGAATATGAATTTTTTTCTGTATAATCAGCTTTGAGATGAACATGAATATGATTTTGGATGAAAGTTGAGGCTATTTGAGAAGGTTTTTTTATTTATTAGCAACCGAGCCTCGTGTCGGCACGGCACGAATGGTCCATCGGACCGTTTGGCCCGGCACGGCCCATTAAACTGGCGTGTTGTGCCTGGGCCGAAGGAACTAACCCGCGGACTGGCACGGCATGGTCCAGTAGGCTAATCGTGTCGTGCTGTGCCTACTAAAAATGGCCCGAGCCCAGCGGACCCGAGCCGTGCCCGCCCGACACGGCCCGTTGGCCAGGTATAACGGCAGCTCATTTCTTAGTCCGCTGCGTGCGGTGCCTTCGCAGGCATCAAGCCAGCCTCCTCGCTCTCCCAACTCATGAGCACAATGCGCATAATCATGCCGCTCAGGGCGGGTTTCGTTGCACTCGCGAGCTGTATTGTTAGCCATAAATCAAGTATGCGGGCTTTGCGAAAACCCACGAACCGCATTATTTAACATAGAGAAAATATGCGGTCATTGCGGAACTCATAACTTATTCACTCAACATATAATTTACTATTTTATTATTACATATATACCTAATTCTAAAATATTAGTAACTTTAAAGGGATGATTTTTTACTTGTTCTAGTGGTTAGACCCTCGAATTAAAACCTCGCATTCACACTATAAAATTTCAACGAATTTGACTAAAATTTATTGGAAAATATTTGAAATAATAGTAAGCAACTTTATGTAAATTAGTATAAGTAAAACAAACATAATAAAGTGGTCGACTTTTGCGAGTTATTGCAGATGTATTCACTTGTCCAGTAGACTTCGCGGGTGGATCACTATTAAACCGTAAAGAATATATCATTAGTCCACAAAAGCTACTAACATAAATTTTACAGAGCAGGTATGCAGATTCGTGATAATACCAGCTCACTTGTAACTTCCATTTACGTTTCACATCTCTCCCGCCGAGGGTTATCATTTCACCAGTAAAACTGTCTCCAACAGTCCAGTTTCCACCCTCAAAAAGTATAATTAAGAAGGAAGTACACGAACATAGTCCTTTTATCAGCACCGAGACCATGTGCCTGCGGTGTGAGGCTGGTTGTCGTCGTCACCTCCATAGTTCACACTACAGTCTAAACACCTGCATTTCTTCAGATGAAAGTGGAACGTTTCTGTCGCGCCCTGTTTCCAACTTTCCAAGCAATGTCCCATGCGATGATACTGAATTCGTGGAAAAAATGTCGCCCTGTACGGGATTCTTCCCCTTCGCATAGGGTGAAGGGCAACCTCCCTCCGCCCACCTCTTTTTGCCCTCAAATAGGTCAATTTTTTGTGTAGAATCTTTTATTGCTCGTGGATTTATACTTTAATTTCTCTTCTTCTCCACTTT
>BCLG01002862.1:32394-44639 GCA_001602295.1 Zoysia matrella | reverse complement strand
GCGGGGGGGGGGGGGGGGCGGCAAGTGGCCGATCCACGAAAGCAACGGCCGTTGGTGGAGGGCACCAGCCGAACACACATCCGCGACTCCGCGGCGTTCCGATGCGATCCCGTGGCCAGTGGGCGCCCGTGGTCCGGTCCCGCTCATCCCCATGCGGGCACGATCGAGTTGCTGCATCGACGCCGGGCGCCATCCCGTCCACCACACCCCGCTCCGTTTGTTAAAAGGGGTTTGGCTCGCTCGCAGATTTTTTTATAAATTATTTCAGTTTTTATTAAATTTATTTTAAAAATAAATAAAATTTTAATTTAATTTGATCTTCACACAATTTTTAAGTTCATTTTCTTCGGCTCTTTTTTCACGCCCAGGGCTTCTACCGCGGCACCGCCACCGCTTGACTCTGATCTCCGATATCCTCCTGTCGGTGCCAGGCTTGGTCGGTGCGCGCGCCAGATTCCGGACCGAGATGATTGCCCCACGTCTTCTCGGTCTCGTTTAGTTACTTATGCTTCCGCGCAAGCATGAGGGGGAAAAGTTGCACGCTCAGCTGGGAGCATTCTGCATATCGAAACTACTGTAACGAAAATAATACTGGAGGTCTTTTTTTTTTGTAAAGGCATGAAGCCGTGGATGGTATACAAATTAGGCAAGTCGTTTTCGTCGAAATACAATCGGAAATCTATGATGTGTCGATACTTCACTCCTAAAATCATCACCACCGATTAGTCGCAGTAAAAATTAATCGGTGACAACGATTTTGAAACGCACTTAGTACTCCTGCCGTACGATACGAGAATCATTGCCGTTAAAACGCAGTGGGTGAGCGCATAGCTTAATTATACTTTCTTTGGTTTTAAATTATTAACATATTGACTTTTAACATTAAATTTGACTATTCATCTTATTTGAAAAAATTATTTCAATATATAAAATTAGTAGCTGTGATTTAAATTTTACTAATAATAAATCAAATAATAACAAATTTTACATATTTAAATAAATTTTTTGAATAAAACAAATAATAAAAGTTGATGTTAAAAATCAACAGTATCAAATAATTTAAAACAGGAAGGACTAATTAACAAAACCAACCACCGCGGAGCCTGGGGCAATCCAGCTCCAAGCACATGTACTACAGATCCAGAAATGGACCCGTGGCCCCTGTCCCAGCGCCGTGACGATGGCAGGTGGGCCACCCGTGGTTCCTCGTAGCATGAGAGAAAATATATTTTCTACTCCTAGTACTAGAATGCGCAAATGTGCGCTTATTATTCGGAACAGAATAAACAGAGAACTTGCCCGAAATGGGTCGTCACATGGCCTCGCGCCGGGGCTGGGACCGGTGCTGATTGCTGCGTCCCGCGCGTGGGCTCCGCCGGCGGCCGGCGAGACGTCGCCGTCGCCCGCGCGCTTGATTGCTGGTCCAGCCTTCTTATCCGCCACGTGAACGTCACTGGCGCATCTCCAAATGTGCACAGCTCATTTCAGATCCCCTGGGTCCTGCAGACACTGTCTAGCTGTAGCTGATAGTGATGATGATGAGCACCATCATCAGAAAGTATTTTTAAATGGTATTCCTATGACTGAGGATTTCAAATGTCTTATCCCCATTATTAGACACGGCAAACTGGTAAAGGTCCCCCTCGATCTTGTTTCCCGCTCCATGTACGCTTCAATAATTTCTTAATGATTTGCGCAGTCACTGCTTATAAACATTTCTAATTATGTTAATGAGGCAAAAGAGGGGTTCCATTGTTCGACAGACAGTTGTGTGAAGGTCTCCTGATTGCTTTGACATGGATTTTAATTCTGAGAGTTCATGCATTTGATTCATGACACGTGGCACATCCCCTTCCATACCACAGGATGGATAAATGTTTATATTTTAACAGAGGTACAGATGGCATGGTCCTAATATTCGCACAAATTAATGGATGAAGATGTGTAGTGGCTGCATGTTAGAGCTGACCCAGCACTTTCAGAGAGGTCTGTGGTCCAGCTCTCGTGCCCCCATTTTTGAAATATGGCGATCTCATATTCCGTCGATCACGGACATCTAATTACTCTTTGGTTCCTTACGCGAGCCTATTAATTCTCGAATTCTATAACAAGTCAACTAAGGTTTGAACGATATGTATATTCAATTATTTTACCTTCGAGTCAACTCTCTAGTACTAGTATCCTTTTTCATGTGTATACACTTTGGATGAATAATTGGGCCAATGAAGTTAACTTTAGCATGCTTTGATTTGTTTTGAAGTTTCAACAAGGTTACTCAATGTCATTCTATTATATGCACATGTATTTCTCGTAACTTGTTATAAATCTCTCAGTTCCTTAGTATTTAAGAAAAAGATTTTGACTTAGCTAGAATAATATATTTGGTTTGGTTACTAACTTAAAGATTGTTTGAGGTTAGGAGGAAAGAAAGAAAGAGGGATGCTTTAAGTTGTTTTAATTTGGAGATGAACACTGACAGATGCCCAACCCGTACCAAGGACATGTACTACAAAATAAGCACCGCATGGGAGGATTAAAGCATGCCGCTCCTAATCTGTCCACCACTTTAGCAAAGCGACGGTAATACTAATGTTAATCAGGACCTGCAGCATGATGTTTCCAAGCCAATTAGATGCCGGCAGGTCGGAAGAGACTGAGGCTGTCACAGGGCTATAAATTAAGGAGTAGATAGACAGCTCCACATGATCTGTACTTTAAAATAGTTTCAGTGCCTTGAGTTCAGTGATTATATATTTTTAATGATGGCTTTCAGATGGATCCATATGGAGTAGAATCTATGCAAACTGGCATGGGCTATCATACTACTCCTAAGTGGGAGCGGGACATGGTCAGAATATTTCACGTGTATGAAATGCGTGGATTCATTGAGATCTGGTTGTTTACGAGCATGATTAGCTAGCTACAAAATTGACTATACATGTGTACTCCAATATCTGTTTCTGCAGAAGTGGTCCATGTAGTACAGTCATTAGGGATTTTTTTTTAGCTGATGAAGAGCTGTATTGATCATTGACAAGGCGTTATTCTACATATTTTTAACAAGATTTTAACCAATACAATGTCATGTAGTAGGAGTATATTTTCAAAGAATAAATCTGTTTGACTTGATGTAACTCAAGTTTGAACCCTTACTCCCTGAGGTACACAAATTACTCCTGGGGTTTTTCTTTTGTTGACGTCAACAGTCAAGAACGGGTTATTTCGCGGTCACTTACAGCAGACTAATTTTCCATCATCGAGACAGGGCTCTGCCATCAAAGTCAACAACTCGCATCAATCAACCTAGGGGTGGAAATTACGGCAAACTTTCCCTGTAAACCACAGCACTGACCATCCGTTCAAATAATCAAATCAAATCATCACCAGATTATTAAACGTTGGCGCGCACATGGAGGCTCGGCACATGGTCATGGCGAGAACGCATAAACAAAAACCACGCCCCGCGCGCTGAAGTCCGAAGACTCCGAACCCCACGTGACGCATTTTTTTGGCGCGCTTTTTTTTAAAAAAATTTGCCCGACACGAACTGTAGACAGAGAATCCCGAGGCCCCACCGCCCCTGCCGGGCCCGCGGTAAGCGGCACGAGGCCCGGTCGTTTCGGCTCGGGCGCGGCCCGCGTCCTGGACACGTGTCGCCCTTCCACCACCGTCGAGCGCGCTCGTTCTCCCATGAACCAATGGCTCGTGTCGCCGCCACGTGGGGTCGTGACGTTCGGGTCGCGGTGTCAGCGGATGCGCGCGATCGTAGAAACGGTGGAGCGAGGACCGGGACGGGCTCGCGCCGGACCACGTGGGGGACGCGACCGGGGAAGCCCGTGAACGTGGTCCGGGCCCCGCGGTGGGGCGACGGGGGACCGATCCGGTCACGCGGGCCGGGTCCACTGCTCGTTTTTTATCTCCCGTTTCCACATCTGCTAATCTAATCTCTTCATTTAAATAATACTCCTAAATAAAACCCAGGTCCGCGATTAAACAAACGCACACACGCGGCCAACGAGAGAGGAGAGAAAGCGAGGGAGGAGAGAGAAGGGAGAAGAACGGTCTAAGGCTGCCGCGCATCCTCGTTACCACTTACCACAGCGAGAAGGAACTGAGAGAAGAGAGGAGCGAAAGGGAAGAAGGTTGAACCGAGCTTGGAGTAGGAGAGGCGTCCAGCAGCCTTCTTTCCGAAGCCGGTTCGGATGGAGAGGGACTTCCTGGCCGCGATCGGCAAGGAGCAGCCGGACAAGGGCGGCAGAGGGGAATCAGGTACGCGCTCCGGCCTCCTTTCGCCGTCCCGCCGCGCTGGGTTTCTCGATCTGCCCCCCGCACCGAGCCGTGCTGTATCGGTGCGAGTTCGGCGGGGATGCTCGCAGCGGACGGAATCCAGCTCCCCCTCTCCCTCCACTGCCTGTCGTCTTCCTTCGCGAACGCTAAAGTCAGGCTGCCGAATTTCATCTGGAGCCTGGCATGCCCTGCGGCCCTGCCTGCTCCATTCGGCCGTGAGTTAATGCGTCAAGGAAGCTGAAAGCGAGGGCCTTTTTCGTTCGGGGAGAGACTGGCAACATCTTTCGGGTAGTCGCGCGTGTCGTTACTTCATTTCGAGCTGGCCGTTGCGGAGATGCCGCTTGCTTGTAGTATAGGATGGTGATGTGTAACGGAACCGTGGCTCTTGCAGTCGCGAGTTTGGCTGTGCTGTTGTGTATTTATATGCTACTACCCTCTAATCAGAGCTGTGTGCAATCTCTCTCTTCCCTCTCAGTTTACTTTGGCTGCGGAGGAGGAGGAGCAGCGCCGGCGATGGATCGGTCCTTCGGGAGCAAGCCCGGCGCCGCGCCGGCGTTGATGTCGTTCCGGTCGGCTGCGAGGGAGGAGAACGCGTTCCCTCAGTTCTCTGGCTTCGACGGCGCCAAGTCGCCGGCCTCGCGCATGCTGACCCACCAGGTAGGCTGTGGCCGCCCCTGTTCTTGAATCTTCATTCTGCTTCGTATTGCTTGCGTGTTTTTGCTAATATTCTGTTTTCCCTTTTGGGATTTCCATGGTGTTTTTTTTTTCTCTCAGAGATCGTTCGGGGCCGACAGCCATGGCAGTCCACAGTACCACGCCATGCACCGGGCGCAGCCGCTGCAGCATGCTTTGAATGGAGCTACTAGAGTGATCTCGGTCTCATCGCCCTTCAGTCCTCAGAACAATCCCATGTTCAGGGTCCAGAGCTCGCCTAACCTTCCGAATGGCGTGGTCGGTGGTGCTTCGTTCAAGCAGCCTCCTTTCGCCGTGAACAACACGGTGGCTAGTTCTACGGTCGGTGTGTATGGAACAAGGTAGACGATTTGCCCTGTTTTTTTTTTGACATGTTATTTTTAGCAACAGCTGTAAACTAGTATTAGCATTGGACTGAAATAGCTTGTTTTGCTTGCGAAGGGATGCGCCCAAGCCGAAGACGGCACAATTAACTATCTTCTATGCTGGTTCTGTCAATGTTTTCGGTAACATCTCGGCTGAGAAGGTAGAGTTCTCGTGTGTATTTTATCATTTTGATTTTGCATAGGTCTAGGTGTTTTGGATTACTAGATTGTAATATGTTTGATTAACATGTCTGATTGCAACAGGCTCAAGAACTCATGTACTTAGCCAGCAGAGGATCTCTTCCAAGCTCTACCCCTGTTGCCTGTAGGCCTGATGTTCCTGCTTTCACTCCTACAAAAATAACGGTACCTGAGGTTTCACCTGCAAAGCATATGGTGTTTCAGAAGCCACCGCATGTTTCGCCTCCTGCGTCAAGCACTTCCAAACCAATCACTGGCGTGATCCAACTCCCCAGGAGCGCCTCGAGCTCTAACATGGATTCCACAATGCCAAAATCTTCAAGCCCATTAGCTGTTCCCCCCATAAGCCAGGCTCCATTAGCTATTCGTCCCATAAGCCAGGCTCCTCTGGCTGTTCCTCCCATTAGTCAGGCTCCATCGATGCAGCCGGCAACAGTAGCTGTTACAACTGCAGCAACTATAATGCCTAGAGGTACTGATGCCTCTATCCTGTTTGCCTAGTATGATGCTGTTGATGAAACATGTAGTTATTTCTGTTGCCTTATTACACCCTGCTGACATTGTTATTACTGGTTGCAGCTGTCCCTCAAGCAAGAAAGGCGTCCCTTGCTCGATTCTTGGAGAAAAGAAAAGAAAGGTATACTTTCATCTCCTAGAAGAAATACCAGTTTAATGTGTTCCATCTGTTCTGAGTGTCGTAGCACTTTAGCTGGTCCCAGCACCTTCTAATTTGGACTCAGAAATCGTCCACATGGTTTCCTGAAAAATGCTGTCCTCATCTGTGCATGCTTATGCTTCTCTTGCAGGGTGACTGATGCTGCGCCATATTCACCGGCCAAAAGCCCGCTGCAGAGCAGCGACACGTTTGGGAGCGTGAGCGCAAATGAAAAATCATCATGCACAGGCATTGCCGTCTCGAGCAATCGCGATAATTCCCTATGTTTTGGCCAGCCCAGGAACATCAGCTTCAGCCAAGAGGCCCCAAGCACGAAACTACAGATCTAATCCATCCACTGTTCAGTGTCCATAGATTCGTTCAGGCTGACTGATTGCAAAATCATAAAATACTTTTGCATTCAGGCAAGTGCACGGTAGGAAGGAATAATATATTTTTTATTGATGTTATCGTTGTTGTTTATGATGGTATTTTGGGTTAGTTTACTGTAATGCTGGTATAGCTGATGCTACCCAACCAAAACTAACAGGTGAGCTGTCGCTTACAGACTCTTCATTATTTTTTGCCCTAGCACCATTGCATTGCAAAAGGAAATGTGTTATTTAGCAGTACCAAAGTTATAGGCTTACAAATTGCTTACCTTGTATGGAGAATATGTACTCTTTCTATTCTTGTCCTATGAACCTTCAAGCTGCAGAATGCAAGAGAAAAACTTAAATTCTTGAACTTGTTATCCTTGGCCCACTGTCTGCAAAATATGGATACGGAATCCATTTTCTTACCAATCAGTACCAGGGTGTTTTATGTACGAATCTGTCTGTGTTCTTGATTGGCTGTTGAATTAGAGATTTACATGTTCCTACTGATTCCTTGAAAGGTACTCCGTAATGCATAAAGGTAAACGGTTATAATGCAGAACTTAGCATCTATAGTCTGTTTTAGATAACGGGAACAAATGTCCCAGCCTCTGCATCTCTGAAGACGTACACAGTAGTTCACGACAATGCATTTCGGGGGAAAAAAAAATCATTGCAACAAAGAGAGCTCTTAGGCTCACAGCTTAAACAAGAGTACGAACATAATAAGAGTGAAACTCTGAAAAAACCAAGACTAAGCTTTAATTGCATGCGAATACTTCCAATCAAACTTAGCAAAATCTCTATGGTCACCGTCTCCAAAAGCTTACTGCCATCCTTGAGATTTGGCATTGCCTCTTCCTCTCGAATTCAATATGCTACCCTAAAATTACTTGCAAAAAAGTATTCGATTTAGCATTTATGGTCTATAAGCAAAATATTGAAAGTCTTAGCTGTAGAAATTCTTGCCAGTTTGTCCAGCATCCATATAGAACAAGAACATAGTAGTATAGGAGAGAGTTCACAGAACAGAATCGCAAACCCCACCTTATGTCGGCCTTGAGACCTCGACGGGCGACCGAGACCCGCCCGACACCCGACGGGTTCGGGTTCAGGTCTCAAATCTCACCCGCAGGTTTTTAGTCACAAACAGGTTTTCGCTCCATCCGATCCAAACTCGACCCGTTGCCATCCCTACGTAAGGTTAATAAAATCGTAATATCTACGCGGAAACCTCTAAAACAAATCATGGGCCAACAGGAAATGAATGGGCAATGACGGCCACAGCCCAAGGCCCAACACGCTCAAGATACTTTGTCGATGCCGGGACCGTCTTCCCCAAAATTATAGGACAACCTTGAACCTCAGTCATTCAACAGTAGTGCCAGCCCCTGTTATCTTTCCGACGCTGACGTGTACGCCACCACAGCACCGCTACGTGGCGGCCGAGCCTTCTTGCCGCCCGCCGCGTCGGCGACTACAGGTGGACAACCGGTTGAATTATTGCGGATCTTCTTCCTCTCCTGAGTCCTGTGGCGGCGTCAAAGGCGCGCGCGCGCGCTCTGGTTCTGCCACGCGCGTCAAAATTCAGCGGATCGGGCCGGTTCTGCAACCTCGTTTCATGGCTCCTCTGCAACCAATTGCAGATTGAGCTCCTCTCGAGATTAGCAGGATAGAAACAAGGACAGACCAAGAAACACTGTGCCAAATTTGGGGAAAACAGGAGGGAAAAATACAGGGAGCACGAGGCAGATACGGTAGGAATTAAGCAGGTCGAGCAGGTACTTGCACACATGAACGCCAGGCGATCTGAGCCATAGTAACAGGAAATATCTCTGTCTCATATATATACAGCTACAAGATCAAGATGAGGGGACAGAACACAGGAGCATATACACGCTGAGGCCAAACTACACGGCACCTCTACCGTTACCCCTACTAGTACTATCTACAAAGCTCCGATCCCATGAACACACGCAGAACATGGACGGGCCACGGGCACCAACACCATGCACGACTGTCTCTACGTATCTATAACAGGGCTGGCTACCTCTCTCTGCAACCGGTCGGAAACAGAGACGGGGATCGAGCTGCCACGCCACGCCAGTCAGTCGCCGACCGGGACGGCGTTCCCGGCGCGCCGGAGCGGCGACAGCGACCGCATGGCCCGCCGCGCCGCCATCGGCCTGGCCTCGAGAAGCTGCAGCTTCAGGAGGCGCTCCCTGATCTCCTCGTCCTCCTTCTTGATCCGCCTCACCTGGCTGTGCACCAGCAGCACCTCCTTGGCCGCTCCTCCTCCTCCTCCGTCGCCTCGCTCCGGCGACCTCACCCGGGCATTCTCCTCCGTCGGAGCAAACGTTGATATTGCCATGTACGCAACGCAAGCCCGCACACAAAAGCAGGAATTTCGCTGGATTGGTCTTTTCACTACAACAGAGGTTCAGGCTGTTGGCGACTCGGTATAAATAGTGGTGGAGAAAAAGGAGAGATAGAGGCTGCGAAGTTTGGGTTTGGCTTCATCGTCACTCGATTATTTTCCGCAGCAAAGCGACGGCTGCAGGTAGGTATAGGAAACGTGGGGCGGCTTCCAAGCACTCGTCAAAACGGTCGCGGCAGGAACGCCACGGCGAACAGTCACCTGGCCTTTTCGAGGCGCGAATTAATTATTCTAACCGTTTTAGATAGACATTGAGAGGAAAAAAAACAGTGGTGCTGGACTTTCATTTCTTCGTTCGAGTCCACGTTTTACACTACGGTGACTCGGTATAGAGTAGTGTGTTACTACCTCTTGCAGAATAAATGTTGTTTTTAACTTTTTAAAATCACATTTAACCATTCACTTAGTCAAAAAAACAAATATTATATATTTTGTTCTGAATTGTTTTATCATTTAAATAATTGAGCATGTTTTATATGTTTTTATATTTGTACAAATATTTTGCATAAGATGAAACGTCAATGTCTAAAAAAAAAACTCTGTCTGGTTCGAAAAGAAGAAGGTCGTTTTTTACAATGTTTTGATCAAATATTAGAAATATAAATTTTAAATAAGTTTTAACTTGTTAAGTTTAAAAATTTATAAAAGTCATATGATTAGATTTGTTTTGAGAAGTACTTTCATAAAAATATAAATATTTTATAAAAAATAAAAGTTAAAGTTATGTTTTGGAGATAAATGACTTTCTTTTGGAGGAGGGAGTAGTTAATTTGGAACGAAGAAAGTAAAAACTTTATTCTGCAATAATGCATTCGACAAACTCGTGCCATACTTGTTTTCTTAGTATATTATACTGTTTTGAGAAAGAGTCAATACTCTGCACTAGAATCGTTGTACAAAAAGGCGCAAAAGCAGAAATCATTTGGAGTTAGTGGAGTCCGAGACAGAGAGATGATTTCCCACGATCACCAAGATCGTGAAGAAACACCACCAACAAGATAAGGATTACGTATTTCCCTGTCATGCATCACCGGAAACTATATTCAATCGAATTCCCAACGCGTGCCGTCTGAAACAACCCAAGTTACGGATCGGAGTGGCAGCAAACCTGAAGCCAAATGCCCTCTGAAACTGACGCAACGAAAACTAAATGAAGGTTCACATGATGATCTGTACAAAAATTTTCGTACTCGAGATGGTTCTGGCTGGCGATGCGCGTCGTCGCAGGGTACAATTTTGAGAGAATGAATAAAACTTTTGAGAGGTACTTCTGTCTTTGACTCTGCCCACCGTGACAGCGGCGTGTTTAGATAAGAGTAAGATCGATTAGGCATAGTAACTTGTTCCAGATGTACTGCTAGTAACGTTTTACGCAGGATTGATTCTTCATCCGAGCACAGAGTTTTCGCCGGCAGCCGTGGTAACGACGGTTCGTAACCAGCCGTGGCAACATGTGTGTGGTTAATTAGGGCGTAGCCAAGACGCAGGCTCCAGTTCTGTGGAGCGCATAAAACTAGGAAAAGATATTCGGAGAAATAAAGAGGAATTATTAATAATAATTCATGCGGCTGTGGGGGAAAAGATTATTCAAAAGTTGCCAGGTCAAAGAAAGTTGTTTGGACAAAGTCCGTCGGCGCGTTCGTTCTCACCTCGCTGATTCGCTCAACTTGGACGCCGCGTAAGAGCGACGCGGTAAGATGACTGTTAAGTCCAATGTCCACGCTGCTTCTGTTCTTGCTGCCCTAGCTGCGGCCTCGCAGTCTCATGTTCACAAAATGAAAAAATTTCGGTATTTTCGAAAAAATTTCAAATTTCAAAATTTTTTAAAAAATTTAAAACAAAAACTAGTCGTCTGATGAAACTCAATTAAACTGATTTCACTGAAAAATCGTAAAAACTGATCGATTTTAAACAGTTTTGTAAACCTGATGTCCACGCGCCTAAGTCTTGTGTTGTTGTTGTCCTCGCCGTCTCGCAGAGTCTCGTGTTCACGACATGAAAGCCTTGCGGAAGCGGCCTGCTGCTGGCTGAGCAAAATGTCCTATTGGGCTTGTGGAAGTTCTCGAGCCTGGTAGTTTACTGACGAAACGGGACCTTGGGCCTTCTTGGCCTGGCCCATATGTATGCTCATCTGGGAGCACTGTTGCTCTGGCGGTCGCCGATGCTCTACCTTTTCCGCCCGCGGAGATACGTGGGCAAGAGCTAATAAGAGCCTGTCCATTCTCTCGCTTTCGCTGACTGATGAGAACGTGAAAGGACGGAGAAAGCTGAAGAAAGAAGGAAGCCGCCGATCCAAGACCGCTTCAAACCTGGAAAACGAGTGGCGAAACGCGGCAGGCAGCGCCGGGGCTCCAAGCAGGGCGCGTAGCTAAACGTGTAACGACGCATGACACCTACGACCTCCCTCTCCACCACCAGCAGAACGATTTGCCGTGGTGAACCAGAGATCGATGGAGCTGCGACCCTTCCCTCGTGCAGGTGAAAGCAAGCATGTGATCTTGCCGTGGCCGAGGCCAGACGGACTCACGCCCGCACACGTCCGGGCGCAAACTCTCTCTCTTTCGCCGCGCTTCATTATTTAGACGACGAAGACAACTCGTGCCGTTGACGCCATCTCCAGAGTGGCCAGATTCTTCGGCCGGTGTCCATATGGAAAGCGGCTCGGGTGGCCGGGCTTCGCCGCCGTGTTAGCTTGCTCCAGAGTCCAGATTGCCAGATTAATTACAGTTATTAGCTGTGCAAACACGGCGACGTATAGTCACGAACTCACCGTAGCGTATCGTCTCCTTCCTCCCAACCGCTAGTAGCTAGTTTCCAAAGCCACACGTTCCTGGCATCACGATCGCGGCCTGTTGGGGGGTGGACTACTTTATATTCCACGACGTCCCCGCTACGTACGACGTCGTTTCCACTCATAACCAACTTCGTTGCAACAACACCAGCAGCAGCAGCAGCCAGTCCTACGCCTCCTAGAACGACCGTCGACCGTGCTGCGTAGACGCTGCTCCTGTTCCGTTCGCCACCACACTCGTCGCGCCGCGTCGTCGTAACCTCGCCGATCGTTCGCGTCCCGGCAATGCGGCGGGCTGCCGGCGCCGGCGCTGGCGGTCGCGCGGTCATTCTCCTCGTCATCCTCGCGCTGTGGTGCGCTGCGCTCGTCCCCCGCGCGGCGCCGGACCTCGCGGCGGACCGGGCGGCGCTGCTTGTGCTGCGGGACGCGGTCGGCCGGG
>BCLG01002862.1:16797-32384 GCA_001602295.1 Zoysia matrella | reverse complement strand
CTCGCGGGACGGCTGCCGACGGGGGCGCTCGGCAACCTGACGGCGCTGCGGACGCTGTCGCTCCGGTTCAACGCGCTGTCCGGCGCGATCCCGGCCGACATCGGGGGGTGCGCGGAGCTCAGGGCACTGTTCCTCCACGGCAACCGGTTCGACGGCGAGATACCGGAGGGGGTGTTCGAGCTGCGGTTGCTGCAGCGGCTCGACCTCTCGCGCAACCGCATCGTAGGTGGGGTGTCGCCGGAGTTCAACAGGCTCCCGCGGCTGGCTACTCTGTATTTGGAGCACAACAGCCTGAATGGCAGCCTGCCGGCCGACCTTCACCTGCCGAAGCTTCAGCAGTTCAACGTGTCCAACAACGAAAAGCTCACTGGCCCCGTGCCCGCGTCGCTCGCCGGGAGATCAGCTAGCGCTTTTGCGGGGACAGGGCTCTGCGGGGGACCGTTAACCCCGTGCTCGAACCCTGCGCCGCCGTCTCCGTCGCTACCGCCAACGCCTCCGTCGCCGCCGGCTCCGGCCGCTCCTGACGGTAGCAAGACCTCGAAGCTCTCCACTGGCGCGATCGCTGGCATTGCTGCGGGTTCCGCCGTGGCGTTGATCGCCGTGGTTGTCTTCCTCTGCTTCCGACGTCGGAGGAGAACGGCGAAAAAGTCTCCGGAAATGTCGGCAGATGTTGACGTGTCCGGGTCTCCGGTAACGGTCACCGTGGCGAGTTTGGCCAAGAACGGAACGAGGCGGTCGCGATCGCGGTCGTCGCAGACCAGCAACGCCAAGAAGCTGGTGTTCGTGGGTGGCGCGCCGGACACGCCGTACGACCTGGAGTCACTGCTGCGCGCGTCGGCCGAGATCCTGGGCAAGGGCTGGCTCGGCACGACGTACCGCGCCACGCTGGAGGGAGGCACCGCCGTCCTGGCCGTCAAGCGGCTCAGGGAGGCGCCGATCCCCGAGCGGGAGTTCCGCGACAAGGTGGCCGCGATCGGCGCGCTCCGCCACGAGAACCTCGTGATGCTGCGCGCCTACTTCTACAGCAGGGACGAGAAGCTCGTCGTCTACGACTACGTCGGCGCCAGGAGCCTCTGCTCCCTTCTGCACGGGAACAACGGCGCGAGCCCCGCGCGTCTCGACTTCACAGCTCGAGCGCGCGTCGCGCTAGCCGCCGCGCGGGGCGTCGCGTTCATCCACGCCGCCGGCGCGCGTTCGTGCCACGGAAACATCAAGTCGTCCAACGTCCTCGTAACCGACTCGCGCGACAGTTCCGTGGTGACGGACCACGGCCTGCTCCCGCTCGTCGGCGCGCACGTGCCGCTGAAGCGGGTCACCGGGTACCGCGCCCCGGAGGTCACGGACCCGCGCCGGGTATCCCGGGAGGCTGACGTGTACAGCTTCGGCGTGCTGCTCCTCGAGCTGCTCACGGGGCGGCCGCCGGCGAGGTCGGTGCCCGGGAGCGACGGCGTCGACCTGCCGCAGTGGGTGCGCACCGTGGCGCAGGAGGACTGGACGGCCGAGGTGTTCGACGCCACCATCGCCGTCGAGGAGCGCGTCGAGGAGGACATGGTGCGGCTCCTGCAGCTCGCCAAGGACTGCACCGAGCAACGGCCGGACTGGCGGCCTGGCATGGCAGAGGTGGCGGCGAGGATAGAGCACATTGTACAGAGCGCGCTCCAGAAGGCCGACATGGATGATGACTTCTATAGCATTTCACCGTGACATATCGGCGTGATTATGATCCTTCGCCATTCTGTGTAGAGTTTCAGTTTATGGAGGCAAATTTGCAGTGATATTAATCTTAAAAAATGTTCATAGTTCATTTTTTCCTGGTTCGTCCTATGTTTATATTGTGAATTTATGGTACATAATTTACAGCGACGATACTAGAGTCCTCCGTTGTTGAATTATTGTTGTTAGTCAAAGAATTTTAGTTTACAAATAAAATAAAATTGTTGTTCTACCAACAATAATTTACTCCACAGAGAGAGTAAAACCTAAGTCCTTGTTTGGAAGATCCAAAATGTTATTTTTCCAGCTGCATACGGGAGCTGAATTTTCTTAGAAGTAGATTGAACCGAAAAGAAGTTGCCGCACCCTTACTGTCGCCTACTGTCATCCGTGTACAGTAAGATTGAAGGTTAGCTGGTCAAGCTGTCGACAAGTCCAAACATTTGGAAGAGGTCGGCTGCAGAATTGTGAGGTTGGAGACCGTTTCTCTGGCGCCGCCTGGTCTTGACATGGTCAGTCAGGAAGTCAGCCACTTCACGAGGCTACTGGGCTTGCTTCTTCTTCTAAATACTTGTGTAGTAGTACAGACGTAAGCAGTGGCGGAGCCAAGACGGCCTCACGCCTGGTGCTAATCCATGGACAGGTGCTAAACAAATAAATTTAGATAAAATTTTAAGTTTTTTAGCTAATATTTACTTGTTTTTAAAAAGTGAAATGAATATGGGACCGGTGCTGCAGCACCGGCAGCACCGGCCCTGTCTCCGCCCCTGGACGTAAGAACATTTTGAAGGCTTCAAATCGTCGTTGTCCTGATAGCTGAGAAGCTAACCAGGCAAGGACGGCATCGTGAGGACGCTAAAGAGTAAGGAGGCAACGGACACAGCTTGCTGCCAATCAGATTGAGTAGTTTGGCTGCATTAGGCATTTCATCTCGTCCAAGCGCATGGATCTCTGGTTAGGTAGATCAACTCATGTTTCTTTTACCTCCTAAGAAGTGAGCCACCAATTTAATCTGAATCGTTGAATTTTAAAAAAATAAAAAAAAATACGACATTTAGTTTTAAAAACTGTTACATGCATCATTTTTTATAACTCATTGCATCACTTTTTATTACTCATTAATTTCTTTCTTAATTAAATATTATAATAATTAATAATTATTATAAAGATTTTAACTCTTAGAAAATAAAAAACTATTTAATTATCAAAATCCGTGCAAATAAACGGTTCACGTTTATTTAGGTCTATCGTAGAAGCATGACGGCTTGGTGGAGGGGATGAAGTGCTAATGAATGTGGAATGTGGGGGAGAGTACACGGGTGATCTCAAATAGCACATTTCAAAATTTCTCTGCTTTTAGTAGTCTAGTCTAAATTCAATGCCGGCACATACGTATTTCCTTGAGAACTCAGGGAAAACAATTCAGACATGTCCGTCTAGTTTGAGACTGATTGAGTACATATTTGTCAACTACGAGACATCGGTGATAATTTCGTTAACCATAAGATCAACTAATAGTCCAATTTTCCGTAGGTGTTCATAGAGCTAATAACGTGTGCGTTTGTGTATTTGTAAGCAGTGACTCCGTTTCATAAAACAAAATGGAAATTTCTTACGTTAAAAGAGCTGCGTGTACATTTTCTTCAGAGAACCATTGCACGAGAACAAAGGAGTTGGAATAATATTGAGGAAAAGGTCAATGTCTCTTTAACAAGGTCTACTTCATACGTAGGAATATAAGCCGTCGAAAAAAAAACGTAGGCATATAAGTATAGGATAAAGAGAATGGGCCAGAATGTTTGGTTTAGCAGGGGCTGTAGGTTGAAACGCTCTTTGCGAGGCCTAAGGCCCATCCAAAACCTTGGGCTGGCTTTGTATTCATATTGTGAACTATGTACCATGACTGTCAACAGCCTTTTTCCCCAAGTAGGTCTTTCGGGCTGATTCTAATTTTCAAAAGCTGCAGAGTGAATGACATCCATACACTTGTGCAACAGAAAACTAGATCCATGTCTCGTCGAAGTAAAACCAAGGCTTACCTGCGCCCTTCGATATGCCCCTTCAGTTCTTAATTTGTTGCTGTTAGGACAACAATTTATTTTAGTTTTGGATGAAGTATGTAGGTTCTGTATCTTTTTTTTTCATATTTAAAAAGTTTCAGGCAGCCTTTATTAAATGCTAACAAAAAAGGTACTCCCTCCTCCGTCCTGTTTAAAAAGACGTTTTGGAGGTGGAGACTTGTTTCGGAAAGATCGTCGCTATAGCCCCTGCAGGGTCATTTTTTTTGCTGCATTGGTACCTGCGTCAATCTGACAGAGGGAGTGGGACTGATAGACAGAAAATGGTGGTAGCAAATTGATTGAAAAAACGGTAGTAAGCAGCGTTGAATAATTAAAACATACACTTGCGATTCTAAATTACTGTAGCCGTTGATTTTTAACATTAATTTTTATTATTTATCTTATTTAAAAAATTAATTTAAATGTGTAAATTTGTAAATTGTGTTTTAAATAACTTTGATGCTAAAGTGAATTATAGCAAAATATATAATATTTATTAATTTTTTTAATAAAATAAATAATTAAAATTGATGTTAAAAGTCACAACAATTAAAGAACATATTGAGCCCACCTGCCCCCATCAATTCATTTGGAGGAAACCGTTTTCATGGTTAATCGGGCTTGTATAGCAGCATTAGATATTAAAGTTCTACTGCTTATAAAATACTCTATGAGATATTTTTCATGATATAATAAAAGCAAAGTTATTTGTATATTACTATTTTTGATTTTAAAATATTGACACTGTTAACTTATAACATCAACTTTAATCAATCTTATTAAAAAAATGTTCAAATATGTAAAATTATATTATTAGTAGAATTTAAATCATAATTAATAATTTTACATATTAAAATAATTTTTTAATAAATCGAATAATCAAAGTTAATATTAAAAATAACGGTGTCAATAATTTAAAAAAAATTATGTTTCAACATTATTTTTTTAAACCGCGCATCGCCCTCGTCATGAGCCACAGACCTACCATGATTGGATAACGATATGAACTGGTTGTCAGTCGCGGTCAGAATCACCGTTTTATAGTACTGTACTACTGACGTCAATAAAAAAATATTGTAGATGGAGTAGTGCTACAGCAGTAGGTTAGTTGGAGACGGCGCGTACAAAATGCAACAGACGACAACAAATCTTTATATATTAAAGCGCAAGTATTTTTTTTATATATTAAACAACGTGCCTTCTCTCAATCTTCGTTGCGTCACGTCACCTTAAAAAATATTAACCGTCGGATTAAAATCTAACGGTAGATATTAAAAAAAATCATTTCTTCGATCAACATAGGAGCGTGTTTTTGTTAGGCAGAAATAGACATGAACAGTCGTGCCATCGCTTTAACTTTTTTAGTCTGCGCGCTCTGCTGTCACAGTTAATTTTGTCTTATTCAATAAATAAAATAAATATCATATTTTTTTTATTTAAAATATGATTTATAATTTTACGTATTTTAAAAATATGAATTCTGATGGTATCTTTTACCGAACAGAAAGAGTACCAGAAATATTTCAGAATGTCATTCGCTGTACACCACAACGATCTAATTGAATTCTTTAACCTTTATGCAAGCTTCTCGCAGTTGAAGCATATTTAACACTATAATTTGATCCTATTTAGATTGCGACTAGAAAATCAACGCGACAATTGCCGCGCTTTTCGTGTATGTTTATTACAAAAGATATAAGAGAAGTTATTATATATTTATTCTACTTCTATATTTTGCAAGTATATGCTACAATTAAAAATCTTTATATGTTATAAAAATATATATATTTAAATAACTTAAATTGTTTTATCTTCTAAAAATGATCTTTGATTACTATAAGAACTAAGATTCATCCCGCTTACAACTCCGCTAAAAAAAATAGTAGCTTTAAACACAATGTTTTAATCAAACATTGCCAATATAAACTAAAAATAATTTTAAATTTATTAAGTTACAAAATTAAAAATAATTTGTTTTAAAAATATTTTCTTAAAATTGTACCGATGCTACTTTTTATTAAATATTTTATAGATCACAAGGATCAAACTTATGCTTTGAAGACCATGTCGACAACCTTTTTTTTAGACCGGAGTATATGTTTATGTAACTTTGTCATCTATGTCAAAGCAATTATACTTCTATTTATTAAATAATAAATTTAAAATATACTGCTTCAACTAGAGATACACAACAAAAACATACATAAAAAGCGCGGCAATTATCGCACAGATTTTCTAGTTAAAATCTAACAGTGAATATTAGAAAAAAGAAAAAAATCCTTTCTCCGGTCAACGTTAGAAGCGTGCTTCTCCTAGCGAGAGCAGCCATGAACGGCCGTATCATCGCTCTATCTTTTTCAGGTTTAACATAAATTTTGACTAGTGTCATATTTATTTTTTTATAAATTTCATATATTATAATTTGTTTTATCATTAAAGTTATTTGAATCATAACTTAAAAATTTACATATTTGAATTAATTTTTTAGATAAGTTGAATAGTAAAAGATGATATTAAAAATTATCAGTAAACAATAATTTAGAAATGGAGAGAGTATGTGATGGTACACATGGACAATGATATAAATATAAGAAATTAACTGTAACTGGTTTGTTAAATCAAATTTACTTTTGCTATAGATTCAATAGAACTATTCTAAAAGATATAAAAAAAGTTCTTATAAATTTATTCTACTTCTATGTTTTGCAAGTATATGCTACAATTAAAGATCTTTATATGTTATAAAAAATATATATTTCGATAACTTAAATTTAAAAATACTCTTTGATTAATATGAGAACTAAGATTTAATCTTTTTCTCGCTTACAACTCCGGTCTAAAAAAATATTAGCTTTGAACACAATGTTTTAATCAAACATTGCCAATATAAATTAAAAATAATTTTAAATTTATTAAGTTACAAAATTAGAAATAATCTGTTTTAAAAATACTTTCTTAAAAGTGTACCGATGCTACTTTTTATTAAATATTTTATAAATAATAAAGGTCACACTTATGCTTTGAAGACCATATCGATAACTTTTTTTGAGACTGAAGTATATGTTATGGAATTTTGTCATCCATATCAAGGTAACTATACTTCTATTTATTAAATAATAAATTTAAAATATGCTGTTTCAACTAGAGGTGCACAATAAAAACATAAAAAAAAAACACGACAATTGCCGCGTAGATTTTCTAGTATCTCCGAGATTCGGATTAGCTTATCCACGGTGGAAGAGCATTTTCTTAACATGGAAACCGACAGCCGACAGTCTTCCGATTTGTCCTGAATCAAGAATGCTGCTCTGAAACTTTTGATATGGCATCTTTGACATTTTCGGCGAACAATACTACTGGTAGTATTAAGGAACAAGTAGTATAGATGTGAGTAGTTAACTGAGTGATTAAAGCTTGGAATCGATAGCCCAACTACATGAACACGTTAACATAATACGAAGATATATATAGAAGAACCAACCATGTCTAGGATCATTACACTTGGCGTAGAGATTGATCCGACTAGTCGATCGCAGTGAGGGTATTACCTCCCCTCTGCTTGTCTCCACTGACACTGTTTGACGATGACCACCATAAGATGTGAACTCTTGGAGTGCAGGAACAGCGTTCAGATTGATCCAGCATCTTATTTGGACTGGGAATTGAGAATTTTCGGGTGAATTCCAAACTCAGTTGAGAACTCGTGCTCAACGTGGTCCCAGTCATCATTAACTTATATGGCGTTGTGCCATCTGAGGCTGTAACTATGCTCGGTTGCGCTTCCAATCTTGGTGCAATCAATTCGGGTCAGCAGGCCTTTTAATAATTTCGTGCTTTATCTCTAATTCTGAAAGTAGCTCGTTATTTCCATTTTTCGCCTTGCAGATCACTCTTCCAACAGTAGCGTATAAAACTAGATTTGTTAAGGCATCTAAAACTAGTAGGAGTATTAAGGAACGGGTAGTAAACATTTCAATTTTCCTGGTGTTAGGACGGGGATTTGGTCGTCGAAGTTGTTGCAGCAACTCATGGTGATCTGGCTTTCTTTCTATACAAACCGAAAGCCTGGGCACATACGTCAAAACTGCGCAGACGTGGCAGCTCAGAATGCACAAAGATACTGTATTTGAATATTTACTCAATCGGAAACGTTATCTGAATAATTGTACTATTCAATGGGATAGCCGCCGGCAGTTTGTCCGTGCATGACAGCATGATTGGGAACTAAAGAAACCAGCGAGTGCGCGCAGTGAACAATGATCTGCACTGCGATGCAATTGCGGCGTCAACTGCTGCTTGCCTATTTATTCTGAGCGCCGTGGTTAGAACTGGCATACATACTACCCCCCACCAGCTTCCTGAAGGAGCGGCAGACGAAGAAGGTTGAAGAAGCAGATCAGTTGATCAAGGAGTTTTCATGGAGCAAGGCGAAGGCAAGTCGGCGGTCGGGTGGGCGGCGATGGATGCCTCCGGCCACCTCTCCCCGTACAGCTTCTCAAGAAGGTCTCTCTCTCTTTTGCCATGCCAAGATCACTCTGTTCTCTGTTCTGTCGTCTGATATCTGTAGCGATCGTTGTAATGAAGCTGTGGACCAGTCAGTTTTTTGCTTTCTGAACCCGCGCTTTTGGCTAATGGTTACGCCATGATGGATGATGAGATTTCAGGAATCAGAGAGACGGCGACGTAACGATCAAGGTGCTGTTCTGCGGGCTCTGCCACACCGACCTCCACGTCTTGAAGAACGAGTGGGGCAATGCCAAGTACCCCGTCGTTCCCGGGCAAGTAGAACTCACTAAGGATCCAGACTTTTTGAATTTTTGAAATTGATATTTGACTATTTATTTTATTCAAAAATTTTACAAAAGTACAAAAATAAACAAATTAAATTTAAAGTATCTCTAATAACAAATTATTTCATAATAAAATAATTAATTTTTTCACAAAATTTTTTAATAAGACGAATAAGTAAAAAATATGTCTGAAAATCTAAAAACACTTATGACGGAGGGAGTACCACTCATCTAACGGCCCCCGGGTGCACACAAGCGCAGGCATGAGATCGTAGGCACCGTGACGGACGTCGGCGGCGGCGGCGTCTCCAAGTTCAAGGTCGGCGACACAGTGGGCGTCGGATACTTCGTCGACTCCTGTCGCAGCTGCGACAGCTGCACGATCGGAAAGGAGAGCTACTGCCCCGATCTCGTGGAATCGTCCAACGGAGTCGACTTCGACGGCGCTACCACCCGGGGCGGTTTCTCCGACGTCCTCGTTGTCAGCCAGGACTACGTCGTCCGGGTCCCCGACAGCCTTGCTCCCGACGGCGCGGCGCCGCTGCTCTGCGCCGGCGTCACGGTGTACAGCCCGATGGTGGAGTACGGCCTCAACGCCCCGGGCAAGCACCTGGGCGTCGTGGGGCTCGGCGGCCTCGGCCACCTGGCCGTGAAGTTCGGCAAGGCGTTCGGGATGAAGGTCACCGTCATCAGCACGTCGCCGGCCAAGCGCGAGGAGGCGCTCGACCGCCTCGGCGCCGACGCGTTCCTCGTCAGCCGCGACCCCGACCAGATGAAGGCGGCGGCGAGCACCATGGACGGCATCATCGACACGGTGTCGGCGGACCACCCGGTCGCACCGCTGCTCGACCTGATGAAGCCGAGGGGGCAGATGGTGGTGGTCGGCATCGCGAGCAAGCCACTCGAGGTCCCCGCCTTGACCATCGTCGCGGGCGGGAAGCGCGTGGCCGGGAGCGGCGGCGGCGGCGTCGCGGAGTGCCAGGCCATGCTGGACTTCGCGGCGGAGCACGGCATCACCGCGGACGTCGAGGTCGTCCGGATGGACCACATCAATACGGCCATCCAGCGCCTCGAGAGGAACGACGTGAGGTACCGCTTCGTGGCCGACGTCGCCGGCAGCCTGCTGCGCGCTGCTGCTTAAGCGGCAGGATTGAATTGGCCGCATATGAAGTTGCCTTTGCTTGAACCGTGTGTCCCAACCCACTATACCACACCACTTTCTTGTCTTTATTTGTTTTTAGTGCCATGGAGATAAATTAGACGGGCTATTTGAACCGTGATGTACGCCTCTGCGACGGAAATAAATGTATCTGTACATCGATTTTCATTCACAAACATCAAACTTTTCAGAGCGTGGACCATTTGCTATACTTCAAACTAGACATGCCATTATCTCCTCCGATACATAAAGCTAGAGGTGTCCTAACATGGAGAGCCAGAACCAAATATAACGGTTCTCATATAACATGCATGTATAGCAATCTTATTAGCAATTGCATTCGCCTCGTGCCTTTAATTACAGGAGCCTGTGGAATCTTGCTCTCTCAATCACTGCCAATGAGAAGTTGCACCTTCCTGGGTCACTTTCCAGCCATATTTCAGAGCCATGGCAAATCTACAAAGCCCATGTGAACTTTGGCCCAAGAGGCCACATTACCCGGCAGTACAAATTTGACGCCCTTTTTTTTCGTATCTTTAATCCTTTAGACTCGCTATGTGTCCCACCGCACCGTGTGTTTTTTTTTAGTTTTTACTGCGACGCGTGTAGATGTCTTTTGTAGTAGCGGAAACGTGCTGCCGGCAACGTCGACGTTGGCAGCATCGCCGCCTGGCTGGCGATGCTGGATTTCGCCGCGACCGATCACAGCATCAGCTCCGACGTCGAGGTCGTCGTCGCTATGGACTACGTCAACACGGCGATGAGCGATCAGAGGAACGACAGTGCGGTATCGCGCTTCGTCGTAGACGTCTCCGGCAGCCTGGGAACCGCTGCTTAGGCTCTTCTCCTCCAGATGTACAGTTTCGGTTCATATATTATGTAATCGAAATGTGAACAGTGAAGTGACCTGCTTTGCTTGTGATGTGTGTACGCTGGAGTATAACTCATGGTAGCTGCGCATGCAGCGCTTCTGCTATAGAATCCATGTTTCTGTCATATATACAAGTTCTGCAAACAGCTGGTCGATCTTTATTCAGAAGTACTGTATGGTGAACCTATCGGCGGCCCGAAACAGTGATCTAACAAGACACACTCTATGACAAATGTAAATACCATGATAAACATCGACTACAAGCGCGCTCGACACTGGCTATACGCCGGCGCGTACGTGCATCTACTAGTACTGATGCAACTTATTTATCCTGTTTTATTTAACAAAACTACTATACCAAAAAGACCCAAAAAGGATGTACGGAGTAATTAACACACGTATTCATGCTCATGTAACCGAGGTAGTAACGATTAAGGACTGGAAGGAGGATGCGGCGGACAAACACCATTTTTGCGATTGTTGGGGTCAGATGTGCAGTCGGAATGCCCGTCTAATGCCTTCGCACCGGACAGCGGCGGAGGCGGCTGCGCCTCGGCCACCGCCGCCGGCAGCTCCTTGCCGTCAGCTCCCAGGCGGCGCGCCGCCGCTGCCTCGGCCTGCAGTGACGCCGCGACGATCAGCAGGACCAGCAGCACTGCACCTTCTGCCCTCGTCATGCTAGCTAGCGACGTTGAGATGGCGCAAGTACGTAAGCGTACGTGGGCGTGGCTAGCTCGTGAGTTAGGAACGCACAAGCTTTGGCGGGTGATTAGGCTGCATGCAGGAGTGGTATACAACGCCGATGGCCTCGACGGCTATTTGTACAGACCATGGGGATGGCGAGCAGCTGATTTTTCCCACGACGTTTTTGACGGACATATACCTTGAACACTGTTACATCCGGTCCAGGTTTCAATCCAAGCTAGTCCGGGTAGATGAATTCTTCGTCGACTCTGAATAAGCCAGCAATGTTGCTCTCGCGCCCTTGTCATGACCGCGTGATCGAAGCGCCTTGCGTCATCTGGTCTGCACAACCCACTTGACGGCTAAAATTGAACTTGGAACATCAATGACAATGAGCCGGAAAGTGCGCTCTGCCAAGCTACCTCGTTCGATCGATAGCTAGCTGGAGAGTAGACGGAAGAGAGACTCGGAGTTTGCGAAGAGGTGACCGCAGAATGTTCCTGAGAAATTCTCAGTCCGGAGTCTCGACTTCTATCTGGGCGGGGCATGTACTACTGACTAGTTGACTGGACATTATCAGGTGACTGGTTCAGTCTCGCAAAACGAGCTACGGACTCCCTGGAACATCGCATCGGTTTTGATCAGGAGTCCTTGACGGATCGAACTGGTGAAACTGCTGGTTCTGTAATATTTGCGCATTTCGATTCGAGCGTTGACTGAATCAAGACGTGTAGTATAACTCATGGACCAGCGGCAGATGGAATCCAGATCTCTTACATGCAAATCTGAATGAATGCATATGTCGACCGTGAGATGAAGCTGGTATGCATAGTCCATTTGACGGCCAATTCCTTGGAAACTAGCTAGAACGTCGCGTAGTTACGCAAAATTAGCCCAAGTCCTGGTAGTGACTACTAGTGACCTACGAATTACATCGGTGAGAACATTCAAACATCAGCGGAACGCGATCAGTGCCGTCTTGAGCCAGGCTTGGTGTAGTGCAGAGTACGGGTTTGACCCGTTGAAAATTCATACGGTCTGTTCTTAACCTGAAGCTACCCAGCCATTTCCTTGGAGATAAAAAGAAAGACCTACAGATTGACTTACGCTTTATTTTAGAAAACTTCAAACATTCTGATTAACTTGACACCAAGACCTCTGTCTTTTGAGCTGACTTGACATTCTGTATAAGATTGCTTCTATTTATATACTACTCCCCGTCTCAATTCATAAGTATTTTTGGGTTTAAGCATGAGAATAAAAAATGGCTGTAAAATATAGTATGCATAGAAAATGATGATTAGAAAATGAGATGGAGAAGTAGTGAAATAAAAGAACAACTTATAATTTAAAAAAATTGGAGGAGACGACAATGACTTATAATTCTGGATGTAGGGTGTATTTATCATGGGTCTGAGTCTAAAGCTTTATTTGGTAGGGCTCCAGCTCATCCAACAAAATACGGAGTAGTTTCTTCTGTTTTCTCTACTGGAGCTGAAGCACTTTTAGAAAAATGTTTGGTAAAACACTTTTAAGTATAAAATCAGAGTATCTAGAGCTGAAGTTAGAGACAGCTAAGTAAAATTTTAGTTCAGTAATAATTTAGTGATCTCTTTAAGTTAGCGCTCAACTATGCTCCCTCCATTCATAAATTAATGTCGTCGTTGACTTCTAACATCGACTTTGACCATTTATTTTATTCAACTTTTTTGATAAATATAATATATTTTGATATGATTTGATTTATCATTTGAGTTATTTGAATATAACTTAAAATTTACACATTTGAACTAAATTTTTAATAAGACGAATGGTCAAAATTGATGTTAAAAGTCAATTGTGACATTAATTTAAGAACGGAGGGAGTACATTTTGAGTAACGTGCTGAGTGCGTTATCTTCATGATTTGTACCAAAGGCCAAACAAATCAACAGGTGCCTGCAGAAGCGATTCTAAATTTTAGGGCGTTGCAATATCTTAAGAGATTTGTCGCTGCGAGGTAATTTTTTGTAACAAATGTTTTGCATCAAAATGAGAAAACCACATTTTTTTCAACGAACGTGGCCGAGCAAATAGAGGCAGACACACGAAAATTGTGCAGAACACCATAGGTTCCACTGGTAGTAATAGTAATTGAACAGACCAAATAACTGACTGATCTGTTGTATTTATTATTCTGAAACAGCTGGTAATTTGAATGTGAACAAATTATTCTCCATGCACTATTCTCAAACCATTGATGATCACTAGCAACTGGTATACAGTTTATTCACGATTATACTACAAGCGTGTTTATGGCAACACTATTAGCTATGGCTCCTTTGGAGGGGGGCAAGAAGTGCTTGGGTCGAACGTGCCGCAAGAGGCCGCCTTGCTGACGGACACCTGCAGAGGAGGTGGTGGCTGATCCAGCGCCGCCGCTGGCTGCCGAGCAGCGTCATCAGCTCCACCGAGCAGACGGCGCGCTGCAGCCGCCTCGGCATTCACCGACGTCGCGACGAGCAGCAGCGCAAGCAGCGCTATTGCCGCCGCACCATTCCCTCCCACTCCTCCCTTCATCGCTGGCTGGCTAAATGCTGATCGATCAGCTCGTAGGAAGCAGTAAGCTAGCTAAGCTCGACCGGTGAAGAGGGACCGCGTGTTGCTTCCTGAACGCTGATCAGCTCTAGCTTAATGCAGGGTGGAAGGACGTGCTGTCTATTTATAGCAAAGCAGATCATCGATCCGAGAACCCAGACGAGAGACGGCGGAGACTATAGATTTAGCAGAACGCTGATGGCAATTTCGGCGAACTTGTCCCGTGGATTCAGAAAACGTTTTTGACGGAGTACGCTGATGCAAACGTGGAATACACAAGAATGCATGCGTACACGTATGAAATTAGTACTATAAGTCATTTTTGCATGCCCCGTACCTGTAGTATAGCTGATCAATTCAAGGTCCTGGTTTCAAAATTTCAAGAGTGGACTGAAGACTGTCGATTCCTTTAGAATTCTCTGAGCTACATTCAGATATGACTGGAGTAAAACGTACTGTACTCAAGATTCTGGAATGAAGTGCTGGCGTGACCTGTATGACGAGGATTCGTTGCGCATGCATGGTCAAACAAAAAGGCCCAATATTTCTCTCCTCTGACAGCTCACGTTAAATTAGATTTATAAACATTTTTAGTTACACCACGTCATCATTTGGATCCAAATCTAGTACTACCATTGGAAGATGTAGGATTGCCGCCGGACATCAAACTTCCTCTATTTGTAGCTACAAATGAGGTGAGATTAGGGGGAATCAAATACTGGAGGTGGCTTAGGAGCGCTGTTGTTGGAGAGTTGGAGATGATTTCTCTTACTAGACAGCATTTGTTTTAGGAGATGTTGTGATTATCTCTTGGAGATGCTCTTATATTTTTTAGATAATGGAAACGTATTCTCGCATCTGTGTTACCGTACACAGCGTTGGAGATGCACTTACATGTTTAGCAAGCAACCACCTGGACCCCTGCTGTAATCTAAAAATGCTTCAGCTGAGCCTGCCGACTAAACTCCCCCTTGATCATCTTATTACTTGGAATTATTTATGACGTGTTTGTGGCTTCACAAATACTCTCTCCGTTCTTTAATTGATGTCTCTGTTGACTTTTAAATTTAACTTTGATCATTCATTTTATTCAAAATTTTTTGATAAATTTTATATATTTTAGTATAATTTGATTTATCATTACAGTTTTTTGAATCACAACTTAAAATTTTACACATTCGAGCAAATTTTCTGAATAAGACGAATGATCAAAGTTGAATTTAAAAGTAAATAGCGACATCAAGAACGGAGGGAGTACAAGGTAATCTGATATGGACCCCAATTTACTTTAGAGGCAATTGCAAAACTGGACCTCTTTTGGATGTTAATTTTGAAAATAGACCTCTTTTTAGAACTTTGTTCAAACACTTAACGTTATTAAATCCTATGGAAAAAGACATACATGCCCTTTTGCAAGAATAGACCTATTTTTAAACCTATGTAAATTTACTCATGTTTTGACTTTTGTGAACACTAGACTGAGAATTTGGATATATTAAAATTTATCCCGACTGTGGTTGCTAATTTGGTGCATATCACCTGATCTTTTTTTACTAATGGTCATATTACATGATTCGCTGTGCAAGTCTCAAATAAGGACTCATGCTTTTATTCATCGCACGGTGCAATAATGTCATACCATCAGCAAAAGGAAATTTCTAGCGAAAGAAAATTTCTTTTGCTTATTTTCGCAAACATGGCCAGACCACTGCCGCTGCGCGGACGTGCTAGCC
>BCLG01002862.1:5323-16751 GCA_001602295.1 Zoysia matrella | reverse complement strand
CGCCCTGCACACGCGCGCCTCGCGAGCTCGCAGCCCGCCCGCCTTCCTAGCTCACCTCCTGCGCGCAGCGCTCGCCGCCCGTGCGCATCGCGCACGCCATCCGCGCCTCCTGCAGCCATTCGTTCGAGTGTTAGGGTTTCGCGAAAACCAGAGAGATCGAGTGTGCACGGGGGCTGGTGCGTTCGGGATGGGGAAGAGGAAGGGTCAGGGGTAATATTGTCTATTCTCTTTTTCTTTTTATTTTTCTTTAATTCAAAAATCAGTATTCAACTAAACGGATTAAAAAGAGACAAACGGTTCTTTCCTATCTCCAAAAAAAAAGTCCAATTTTATAAAGTTTAAAAAAAGTCCATTTTCAAAATTGACTTTGAAAAGAAGTGCAGTTTTGCAATTGTCTCTTTCCTTTAACGAAACATATATTACACGGTAATTGCAGCGTTTCCACCCAACCAGTAATCAGGGGCCCGTAATCACAACAGAACTTAGCCAGCGCTCACCGTCTTGTAGAGGGGCCATGCATGGTACTAGCCGCAGACCTCGGTGAAGTAAAGGTAAATGCACCGATATGATCCTGATGACTGGGAAAGCGCGGATTTTCGTGGATGGGCTTTTTTTAAAAAAAAAATCCGTGGATGGGCCTTGGCTAAGCGAATTGCCGAATCCCAGTCCAGCCGATCCGTTCCAGATGCTAATTTGAGTGGCAAGACGGTCCAACCACCAGTTTCCGGCCCATTGCTCCCGTCCCCGGCGGGTTCACTCCCCCACCTCGTCGGAAAATAATTGGGTGACGACGATTTTAACATTACTCTAGCTGCTATCATGGTTATTTAATGTTACCATCAGTGACAGGTGGCATTGATGCAACACAGTTATTCCCCTCTCCTCGTCAAGACTCACAGACCCCTCGTTACCGTTCCGCTCCCAAATCACGCGATGAGCAGGAGCTCGGACGACGCCGTCGTCCACAGCGGCGGCTGCCACTGCCGGCGCGTGCGGTGGCAGGTGGAGGCCCCGTCGAGCCTGGTGGCGTGGATCTGCAACTGCTCCGACTGCCACATGCGCGGGAACACGCACTTCATCGTCCCCGGCGCCAGGTTCAAGCTGCAGGCCGGCGCCGAGGAGTCGCTCACCACCTACACCTTCGGCACGCACACCGCGAAGCACACGTTCTGCAAGGTCTGCGGCATCACCTCGTTCTACGTCCCGAGGTCCAACCCGGACGGCGTGGCCGTCACCGTGGCCTGCGTCGACCCCGGCACGGTCGCGCACGTCGAGTACAGGCACATCGACGGGAAGAACTGGGAGGAGACGGTCCAGCGCAGCGGCATCGCCAGCTTCTCCAAGGCACCGGCGGAGGAGTAGTGGCCACTACTTCGGTTTATGGTGCAGAAGCAGGTCGGCTCTTTGCTGCTGCTGGGTGGATTATTGGCCACTGTTCATGTCAGTTTGGGTGTCATCGGATCAATAAACTCGTCTTCTCACTTGCTTGTGAATAGTAGCAAACTTTCTTGTGAATAATAGTAGTAGCAAACTTAAACTGAGTTGGAATAAATGAGCAATTTCTATCTTCGCAAGAGCAGCCGCTATTTGATGGTGGCTGTGATGAACGTGTTCCAACTGATTAGTACTAATATTATGAGAAAATGCCCGGTTTGATTAAAAAATCAGAACGAAAGCACAAAACTAATCAATAGACGAGCTATTGTCAGTTGTTTTTATCCATGACATGAGATGGAACCTCGGAGATTAATAGAGTTTGTCAAATCGCAGAAGTAAAACTGAAATATCTGTAGGTTTTTAGTTTATTTTTTACTTGCTAGTGATATCGAAAGAATTCACTGATTCTCATCAGACAGAAAGTGAGAAGCAGAGTGCTCACTTTGCTAAAGAATAAGGAGCAACTCAAAAAGGAAGATATAGCGATGCAACATAGCAAGTATTCAAAGTGATAATGACTTTCAAATATAGAAATTGTCAACAAATATCAGGAGAAACTTCAGTATGCATTCATAATCAATTCAAGGTGAAACACTACAAATAGAAGATATAGCGATGCAACATAGCAAGTATTCAAAGTGATAATGACTTTCAAATATAGAAATTGTCAACAAATATCAGGAGAAACTTCAGTATGCATTCATAATCAATTCAAGGAGAAACACTACAAATACAAGATTGCCAAAGATGCTAGGTTGCCCTATGCGCTGTAGTCTTTCAGGCACAACCAGCCTCCGATTACCCATGGTTTCTCCAACTGGCAGTGGCCACGGGATGGGATTTGGAACAGACGAGGAAGATGAAGGACGCCATACGAAATGGATTCTTCGACTCCAAGGTTTACCTGTGATGCTCTCTCAAATGGCGTTGTGTTTGCTGCAAGGGTAATTGGTACTAATTGGGCATGCGAGAGCATTAGAAGGCTTTTTGTAGGCTCGCACTTGGACGGATCTCTGCAGCATATTCTTCGAGCACGAACTTATCGAAGCCTTTTTACCCCTTTTTATATATTTCTCTTCTTTATGCTTCACTGGCAAATGGAAATCTGGTGCAAAGCTTTGTTGATTTGTCAGATGGTGCAGAACTTGGTGGTGGTTGAGAAAAGGAGTTGATCTAGGGGTGAACTTATTGAAATATCTCGGGGTGAACATGGCTTTTTAAGTTTAGTTGGCAAATTAGGCACATGTTTCCGACTGGGAAATGATTTATTCTGCCGGCACTGTAGGAATTCAGACACCGTTTTCTTCAAGATTCGCCACATATAAGTTTATGTGAGAGAAGAAAGGTAGTAGGAAACTCATCTCATATCACACAATCTATCAAAAGCAAAGCCGTCCCTCATGCAAAGTGGCTTTGCATAGTGCATTCCTAAACTAAGAACATTGCAGCAGCTGAATGCCTGGAATCCTCTTGAAGGTCAACAATAACAGTGCAGAGGCCACTTTTCTGGAACCGGCCACCAATGATTGGCCACGATCGATGAATGCAACAAACCGATCTTGTCAATGAATATATCCTGCAACTAATTTCCAAAGGTTTATGGTGTTTATTAACTGCAGAGTTTGATCCTTGGTTGGCAAGCATGATGATCCAGATGCGACATGTTGAGGTTCAGACTCCAGACTCCAGAGGAGAGGATTTGGACTCTTCAACTGAACCATGTGTGTTAAAAGTGTCAGGTCAGACTACTTTTGAGAAGGATTTTCAAAAGATGGTAAGAGCATCTTCCACTTTATGTTGCGGCCATTTTGGCCTGTTTGATAAAGCTGGAACGTAATAAAAAGCAGCTTATTTTTTAAGTTAGTAAAAAGTAGTTAAAAAATAATTTGCTATTTAGTTCATTTTAAAAAGCTGTTGAACTAATAAACTGTAAAATAATTTTGCTATTTGACATAGCTTCTGTTTATTTTTATGAATAAACAAAAAATAAACTGTGCCAAATAAGACATTTGTGTGTCCATATTAGTGGTAAACTGGTACTAGACGACTGGAGATTGCATGGATATATGCATGTTTATCCATAGGATTTGCTACATAATCAGGCAGAAGAGTTGCTGCAACTATGGTTATCATAAGTTTTGCTGCAAATATGGTTATCCATAGGCTTTGGTGCGTTTGCTCCTCCCAAGCCTAATAATTATCAAATCCTATAGTAACTTAAAATTTCGTGGCCCTAATAAACGCAATGTCTTTTAAAAATTTGTAATAGAAGGATTTATAAGATTTCATTACCTTTTTGATACGACTATTTTAGTAACTGGGCGAGCAGCAGAATTTCAATAAGAAAAAAAAAAATCCTTAGCCGATCCTTCAAGCAAAGCCACCGACCGCCACGTGCCTTTCACGCTTCATTCTACTGGATGCTCTACCGACGATCTCGTGCTATCCACCGAACACCAGGCACCAAACTGTCTCGAACCAGAGCCGCACCCGTCGCCATTGGGCCGACACTTCTGGCTCTGGCCGCATCGGCAACGGCCCGTTGCGCTGGCGTCCACATCACAGAACCGACGCGCGCGTTTCACTGTCAAGTGGGCCCCACATCACCACCTGCCCCTCTCCGCTGTGCCCCCTCCATCACCTGTGAAGCGGCCATCTCGCTCGCGCTCTCCGGCGTCCCTTCATCTCTTGTCGGATTAATCGATCTCGCCGGCAGCAAGAGATCACCGGCGTCGCCGGCGACTAGCGCACCGGCCCACGAACAGGTTAGTCCCCTTCGCCCGACACTCTGCCCTCTAACTTGCACTCTCGGCTCTGGTGCTTGCCCCTGGAGATGAGATCCTCCGATGGTGGCGATGGATCTCCTCGGCCATCGGCCACTGCCGTGTCTCCTTGTTAACTATGAATGCGATTTGGCTGCGTACCTTAGGTCGGATCCGGAGAACCGGAGACGCGTGTTCCTGCGCGGATTTGATCAGTAAATCATATCGTGCTGCATGTAGTGACTGAGTTGCGCAACTGATTCGGGCGTCACCATGATCCTTGAAATTGCTTGTATCGTCACCCTGCGCACATTATTCGCGAATTGGTCAGCATAGTCGTGTCTCCTGTGTTCAGAACAGCGGTAATTGTTGTTACTACAACTGCTCAGAATGGGGAAAGGAAGTTGGCCCTTTAGGCTCTGTCTTTGCTGCTTACCTTGGTGTTCTTTGTGTATGAACTACTATTGGCTAGCGCTTTCGTACTTCGATACTAGTGTTTGTGCACTGAAAGTCTGAAATTCATTTGAGTTGCTGAAAATTCTGAAGAACAATGGCTTCAACCTGTCCCTTCGGATTTGAACTGCAATTATAGCTGCGAATTGAGAGTTACAGGGATTATTGAAGTTGCCGTTGTCGTAATTGCCGACACACATTTCGTGTTTTCTGTTGTCAGTTCACTAACTGTTGGTGTGGTTTACAATTGCTTGGAATTGAGAAAGAAAAATGGGCAATTTAGGCTCAGTGCTTGCTGGTCACCTTGTTGTTCCCCTGCTCTTTCTTTTATAGATGTGGAAAAATCCTCGAATTTTTGTTACAGTTGCTGAAGTTGATTATCTTGATGCTGTTTCATTTCCAAGTGTATATACTATTTCTGGGAATAATTCCATCTATACCATCAATTTGAATAGCCCCTTCTGAATCCCAACTGCTACTCTGCAGGTTTATTGACTCTTCTCGTAGGCAAGGACTTCAATTTAGAGCAGTGTTAAATTGACTAGGAGGATTCAGATAGGTCTTATGCTGCCTTATCTTGATGAAAGGCGGTTGTCTTCATAGGCTCCTTGTCAACAAGCTGTGCTTTGGTCTTGTAGTTATTCTTGCTTTACCGATTCTTGTATTGTTTCTGGAAGGAGCCCCAGTTCTCACGATCTTCAGTTCAACACCAGAGCAATTAAAAGTCTTTTCCCAAGGTAGTCTGAAATGTGAATGCTACTTCAATAGATTGTTTCTTTTAGCAAAGCAGACTCTACTCTCAGTTCTATCTGTTGACGATTTTTTTGTGCCCCTTTGGCATAAGGTTTACTACAGCGGGAGCAGGAACATCTTGGACATGATGTCCCATCTCTGCTTGGGAGTTCAGGTCCGGCTTCCAGGAGTCAGGCTCAAAGTAGGACCACACTGAACAAAGGTAATCAATTTCTATTGGATAAATTTTTTTGTCACTGCCCCATGACCACTTCATGCTAATTGATTGACCAGTACCATTTGCAATCTCTCTGCATCTTACTCTCTAACAATTGAAATTTCTTTGCCTTTGCAAATAGAATGTTGTTATTACACCCCATGACAGTAACCAGGCACTTGGTTCCTGTTTATTCACCTCAAACATTTATTATTTTTGCAAACATGAAACTGGGGGGTTTTGTGTAGGCACAGTTTATATCTGGTCTGAAGATTGTTTTCCTTAGCCTCATTTCTTTCTCTTCTTTTTTGTATGTGTTTTGGTACTTAGATTGCAACTTTGCAAAGGGGAAGTGGGTAGCAGATGAAAAGCGGCCACTGTACTCGGGTAATGAGTGCAAGCAATGGCTGTCAAAAATGTGGGCTTGTCGAATGATGAAACGTGCAGATTTCTCCTATGAAAGTTTTCGGTGGCAGCCTCATGGTTGTGAGATGCCTGAGTTCACAGGGCCTAACTTTTTGGACAGGTAATTTGCATCTGTTTTAATGTGCTTCTTTTTAATACTGGATTTTTTCTAACATATTATGAGGCTTACAGGATGAAACATAAAACTCTTGCTTTTGTTGGTGATTCACTTGGCAGACAGCAATTTCAGTCAATTATGTGTATAGTAACAGGTGGCAAATACAGTCCAGAGGTTGAAGATGTTGGTTGGAGATATGATCTCGTCAAAGCCCCAGGGGCATTAAGACCTGATGGGTGGGCTTATCGATTTCCATCCACTAACACAACTATCCTCTTCTACTGGTCTGCTAGTCTGTCTGAGTTGGAACCGTTGAACACTGAAAGTTCAGTGACCAGCTATGCATTGCATCTTGATCGGCCAGTTACATTCTTGAAGAAGTATGTCAGCAGTTTTGATGTCCTAGTACTTAACACAGGTCACCACTGGAACAGAGGGAAATTCAGTGGAAATCATTGGGAACTGTATGCTGATGGGAAGCCTGTGGGCAAAGGTAGACTTGCAGACCTCAACCGTGCAAAAAATCTTACACTCCATAGTATTGCCAGATGGATGGATTCAGAAATTGCACGGCATCCTCACTTGAAAGTTTTCCTTAGGACAATGTCACCAAGGCACTTTGTAAATGGTGACTGGAACACAGGTGGAACCTGTGGTAATATCATTCCCATGTCTCATGGAAGTGAGGTACGTCAGGATCATTCAAGTGATTTGCCTGCAGAAAGTGCTGTGAATGGAACTCAGGTTAAGCTTTTGGATATCACTGCTATCTCACAACTAAGGGATGAGGGGCACATCTCGAACTCAACTTTCAAAGCAAAAGCGTCAACAGGAATTCACGATTGCTTGCATTGGTGCCTTCCTGGTATACCGGATATGTGGAATGAGCTTCTCTTGGCACAGATTTAGTATTGTACCATAGTTAGGGAAACGAATTCTTTGAAGCCCCAAGGGCGTGCCATGGCAACATGATGAACAACTGTGTTCTACAAAAGGATTGCCTGCTACAAGTGCATTTTGGTTCAGAATCTTCCAATTTTTCCCAGAACAGATGTTGAGTCAGCTACTGCTGAGCCATTCTGACTACTTGGTGCTCCCAGGCATGCTGAATTTTGTCGTTATTATTCTCTCCATACGATTATAACAGATTATATCATGTGCAGAGTAGTGTTCTTAAAAATGTTCATACGAGTTGATACGAAATGCTATATACTCTCATTTAGTTAAAATTGATACGAAATGATATGTACTCTCATTTAGTTAAAACTTTGAATTTGCGTGACATATAAGATGGTACTTGTTGACTTGATTGGCTTATTGCTCAACCTTAATCTCTTATATCTTTAGTAGGTTTGGTCTTTTACTTGGCGCAATATATTTTCATATGAACCAAGTACAAAATCACAAGCATGTGAGAGTGTACCGAAACCTATAGTTAGATTTGCTGCTCAATAAGTTTGACCGATTTCTAAAATAAAATGGTGGGAGCAAAGATTGAATTAAAATTAGATGATGGAGCTTATTTTTTATTTTTCATTAAGAGATGCCAGAAGCACATCATTTTACAAGGCACATAACTTTCCGGAAACTAGATGATTATGGATCTAGTAATAAGCATCATACAAGCATTTCAGTTTGAAAGGAAGGCAATTCATGATCATCTCCGTGGGCATGTTGAGTACTCCTAGTAGCCAATGGCGGGAAGGAATGCAATAGCCACTCCCTCGAGCACACGTTTGAATGAGCACGTTGAGGTGTCTTAGGCAATTATTGTTCCGACTAACCCAATTATGAACGCAACACCACCTGTTCTGAAAAGAAAGGGTCAACTGCCTAATTTCGTCAGGTGATTAGTCAGCTCGATGTAGGTATACTGAATAAGTTATCCTCCTTTTTTCTGAACAGTGACAGGCAAATAGTTTTGGAGGTTGACGAGCCCAACTACTCTGTAGTTGCTAGTCCTACTCTGTAGTTGCTAGAGTTGTCCTTTTTTTTTTTGCCGTTAAGAGTGTTGTGTTAGTATTTTTGAAATGTATTTTCGTACCCTTATAATTATCTCAGTGTCAATTTTTTTGTGAAAATTATTTTCTTCAAGCTCATGTAGCAAACTATTGACTAATAAGATACTTTTGCACAATCACGTTCTGCCAGTTCATATGGCTTTGTCAACGGCATCTAGCTTGTGCACCAATGTAGTATTCTTTTCTACTATATCTTCTTCTTCCAAGTTGGCCTTTGACCGAGCGAGCAGTCGCCAGTCGTGGAACCCGAGCAGAGCAAACAACTGCGCCCTCTTGTCGCGACCCCGTCGTCTCCCACCTCTGATCCGATAACAGCCGGATAAAGATTGGCCAGGCCCCGCTGACACCGTTCTTCCCGAGACAAACAAGCGAACAAAGTCGCCCCTAAACGAATGGCGGCCCGCTCTCGAGCCGCTGATTGATCTCGTCGTCTCCGGATAACCGCGACGCGATGGACGCCGCCGGCCCACGCGGCGACCTGCGCGGCCGGACGTACTTACCTTATCCCGGTGATTATTCTGAGGCGCTGACGCCACCGCGCGCGTCATATGCCGGCCGCCGTTGCGGACGAGATAGACGAGCAGCCTGTAACTCTTCCCGTGGCTCGCCCGAAGCCACGGCAGTGCCAAACCGAGGACTGGCAAAACCGCCTCAAGATGACTGTCTGAGAACAGCTCGTGCTCGTTCACAGGTCGTGGGCTCACATCCACCCGCAGCAGGGGCAACGATCACTGCCGTGCAGCATGGTTTCCACCTGCGAAACAGCAATGCTAACCAGAAGCCAGACAACACACTCGGCAAGCTGCTCTGCTTTTGCCTGCCTAAAGACGCGATGCTTAGGCTCAATGATACTCCCCTCCCATCCTGTCAACGTCCGGAACCGAGGCGACTGGATCACGAAGACAACAATCCAATGGAAGACGAGACGCATAAACTATATATCTCTCCTGATATAAATGTTTGTATAGGTGATCTGTCTCACTTTTTAGTGTGACTTTTTTTTATCTTTTATTTTTTGTGTTACCTTTTGTATTTGTTATTTTTGTATCACGCTATCTTCAGACTTCCGTCAATTTTTTTTATCTCTTCTCTCCGTCTCCATCGAGAAATTCGTATTTCACGCTGGTCATTCTTTCTGAATGTTGCCTCGACCGCCGTCGTCACGTCCCACGCACTGCCCATCACGCCATGCCCCGGGCCCCACTACCCCGCCGCTGCTCCGACCCATGACTCATCCTCCCACAAGAGGCGGCCACCACCTCCACGCCCCGGCCCCTACCGCCCCGGCTGCCGCCGCGTCCGTCCGGGCCACCACAGCTCCGCTCACTCCCCGATCACCACCGCCACGCCCCGGGCCCTATTGCACTACCTCCGCCTTGGCCCGTAACTCGCCATCCCGTCCCGCACGAGGTGGCTACCATCTCCATGCCTCAGCCCCCGTCGCCCTGGCCACCACCGCCACGCCTCCCGGCCGCCACCGCTGCGTCTGCGGTTCGCCAACCTGCCTCCGACACAGCCCGTTCCTCGATCTCCGCCACATCTCTGTCAGGTCTCCTTTTTCTCGATCTACTTGCTATTTCGTTTAAATCGTTTGGATAGCCTTTCGACGGCCGTCTCTCAGACCTGTAGAAACTGTGAGTGACTCTTACCTTCCTCAGAAACACATAAATTTGTATGCGCAAACACATATTTTTAACATTCCCATGAAACTGAAACAGTGAAACGCATCTGCAAGCCGGAGCAAGTCATAGATACGAGGTACATTTTATCAATCAAGAGAACCAAACATTTGCTATGAGTTACCAATATACTAAATAGTGATCTCAGTCCTAAACAACCACTCGTATTTGATTACCGATAATAAATATCAACTTAAAACCGTACTACGAGTTGTTTTATATTCAACTTCGCGTTAGATTACCCGATGAACTACGAGTTTCTATATTAGAATAGAAAATGTACATATTTAATTTTGTATTTATTGCTTATAATATTATTATATTACGTGTGTACAGGATGGTATAACATTTCAGAGAGAATTCTTGATTTAATTATTAGCATCTAATTTGAATAAGGCAAAAAGAGTACTGTCAGAAAATATCTGATTTTACCTTTCCTTGAAAGCAAAATTTTTGATTAATTGTATAAATAATTCTTTAATGAAATCAATATATTTATGACATATGTTTTTTAATTATCCGTGTTATCTTACCTGTATCGTAACGAATTTATATCATGTTATAATTTTTATTGAAAGAAGCAAATATCATACTATCTTTATGTATCGAATGTTAATTGTATCGTTTTGCACCAAGGACAGTGGTGCAACATGAACATCGGTGCTAGTTTACTCAGAAAACGGGAAGAATCTCCTATCTTTCTGTGATAAACGAGGCATAATCAACCTTATCCTGCCGGCACGATTGTCGATTGGACTGGACCAGAGCATTTGCCCCAATCCGGCAAAAGGGATAGAGAGGATTAGGCATATCGCCATTAGCTACAAGTGTGCGAGTGCGACCAACCACCAGCTCTGCACTGTCGCCGAGTGCTGACGATCATCACTTGCCGCGAGGCAGAGGCTACCGAGTAGCAGCGCCTAATCCAATCCTCCTGGCGAAAAGGAAATGCATTGCCGCCTCCACTAGACCACTACACGATCAACAACAAACAGCGAAAGGGAAGCGCGCACGAGACATACACAACCGCGAAACGGCGGCGAAAGAACATTGAACAGCGAAAGCAGCGGCGCAAAAGATTGTAAAGCAAATGCTAAGGAAAAGAAACGGTTGTAACAACGCACTACACCATCTGTGAGACAAGAATTCAACGAGGAAATAACGAGATCGATGATCTGATAAGAGTTTATGTACACATCGGCTGATAATTCGACGAGGAAGCAACACAAGCGGAAGCACGCTGGGCTTGACCGATCGACGCTTGTTCCTACAGCCTGATTTACACCTGGGGCGTCGAGCGATGATCCCTTCCTTACCACTGAGCTACTAGCTAACTGGACGCGGATCACCGTGTGCTTTACCTTGAAAACGTTGTGTCTGTGGCGGCGACAGGGGAAACGCCATGCGTCTGGTCGGAGACGTTGGCGAGGCCCTGGATGAGGCGCCCGATGTCCGCGGGGTCGTCGAGGTAGTACTTGGCTTTGCTGGGCTTGCGTCCGACAGTGCAGGCGAAGACCTCAGCCTCTGGGTTCAGGGAGGGGCCTTTTACCGCCGTGGTGATCACCTCGAACATGTCCTCGTCGGAGCGGTCGTCGCCGATGCAG
>BCLG01002861.1:43081-63012 GCA_001602295.1 Zoysia matrella | reverse complement strand
GCCCGTGCTTTGGAAGAAGTGTCTGGTTGGGATATTGGAGGCCCGTCCAGTTAAAAATTGGGAACTGACGGGAAATGTGACTTCTCCCGCAGGGCCACCACTAAAATAATGACTAGTGTAGGATTGCCATACCCTCTGTTGTTTTTGGGAAAATTTCTAGCCTGTAGTTTACCTTGCATAAAAATTGGCTTTCGCTAAACAAAAACCCTAGCCTATCCTTGATGGCCACGTGCATGAATATAACCTCTCCGGGTTGAAACTTGTTGAGTACTTTGTACTCACCCTTGCTACAATCGTTCAGATGAAGAAGAAGATGACGTCCCGCTTGAAGGCGATGAGTAGCACTCGTTCTTCGCGCAAGTTGCCTGTGGCGTAGCTTTGGTCTCACGCTTTCGCTATTTATGTAATGATTGACCGAGGATGTTTCACACTCCTCGAGGGTTGTAATGTAAACCTTGATTATGTATCTCAAGTATCTGGGATAATATATGTATTATTATGGTATGTGCTATGTATCCACAATATTTCGTGCGTGCCAACTACCGATCCAGGGATTGGTACGGTGTACACGAGAATACCTCAGAGATGGGGTATGACATCACAGAAGTCAAGTTTCAAGGAACGGGTTCAAATTAGGATAGATACTAGTCCATAGACGGCAAAGAGCAAGCTAGCAAAGTCAGCAATTGGAAAGACGTGGTTCAAATTCTTTCACACAGAAGCCATCACTAATAGGAGAGCGGATAATTCATACTTCATCAGTGCAATTAAAGAGACACAGAGATGGGGTACGCTACTTTCATTTTCTTCATTTCGTTTCAATGGCAGAATCCCGAATTTTATCACATGTTGCGCTCACAATGGGAGACAACTTCGGCTTCAAATAATGTCAAGTGATGAGTGCGACAGGACTTATTTTGATTGGAATACAATTCCAACGTGAAGTGTCAACTTTGTTTATGAACTTTATGTATGACTTTATGTATCAAATATGGATTGCATTGGTATAGATATATTATCAAATTATGTGTTTATTCTGCATTGATAAAGTATACATTGTGTAAATGTATTGCAAGAATTTAAAAAAAGTTATGCCGAAATTTTTTAGATTTTTTTCTATCTTTTTCGGATTTTTCAACATTTTTTCGGTTTTTTATTTTGTTGACCGGTTTTTCGCCAAAACCGACCGATTTTCAGTCAAACCCATCGGTTTACCGCCGCAACGGTTTCTCCTGAAACCGGTCGGCTAGCCAGCCAAACCGGCCGGTTTACCGGTTATATCGGCCAGTTTATCGGTTCGAACACCGGTGAACTTCAAAATTTTAAATTTTGAATTTTGACCCGTTTTCGAACCGGTTTTTTCGAAAACCGGAATACCGGCCTCGGCTGGTTTTACCGCATCGAACGGTTTCGTGAACACTGCTTGCTATTCGAAATGAAGTAATATGGAAATCGAGCCTGAGCGATGTTATTAGTAGATCTTGTACCAAAATTTAAGATTTGTTACGGTGCTTTTAATTAATAATAAATATTTATTGAATTAAATCTAACAGTTAAAAATAAATAGAAAAGTTAGAGGTTTGCCACTTTCCCGATGGCACAGGCTGATTTTCCGTCTTCTCCACCGTATATACAAATTTAAACAACTTAAACTCACTCATTTATAAATTTGTCCCTGACACAGTTTTTAAATCTTTTTGGCTGCCAACTAATTACGATCTCATTGTGCCGACATGAAAATAACTAATGAAATGACCCTTTTCCCCTCCACCTCTACTACCTCTAACGTTGCCCGCCCGACGTTCACATCCCGCGTTGCCGACATGGCCTCACCTCAGGCCCCTCCAACCCCTCCCCACCACCCCCGCTCTATCACCGTTCCGGCATGGCTGCCACCTCAGCCAGTTTCCGTCACAGGTCGACAAGGTTGTTGTGAATTTTTTTTTTTTTATCTTCAGTCAAGGGTAAGAGGACCATTTTCTAATTTTTATTCTATGTCAGCATGCTTATGTGGCATCTAAAAGATATAATAATGATAAATTCTAAATGAATCATCTTAAGTTGTCTAAATTTATAAAGATACTGGGAAGGATGGTAAATGAGTATGTACCATCCGCAAGGACGATAAATTACTAAATGGCCCAAAAAATAGAGAACCAAAAATAAAGGCTAGATACTAATTTTTTAAAATCAACCGATGAGATTGAGAAAGGAGAGCTCAAGCATAGAAAATATCTCAAAATTTAGTGATCCCACCCCCCCCCCCCCCCCACCCACTTTGGGGGGGGGTTTTTTTTTTGCATATGGAGTGGTTCTTTTCACTGTTTAACACTTGTTCGTTACCGGTAATGTGACTTTTCAAAATGAAAATTCATCCACTCGCACTATCTGACATAAGAAGCATGCAATCTCCCTGGAAAACTCGTCTTGAAATGTAACTAACTATTTCGAAGCGATAATATTACAAAGTTACATTGGACTAAGATTTTTTTTTTCTCAACCAGGTATCTAGACCTGACTGGGAGTGAGCCTAGCATATGTTACATCACGGTGCCCATTAATCTACCATCAGCGCAGTTAAATTAGACCACCATTTCCGCTACCAGCATGATGTACAAACACTCTTTACAAGGCAAACTGCCAGAAAGCAGGGGAACAATAAACCAGACAGCTCATGCAACACTATTAATAATCTTGATAAAGTCTAGTGTTCATGCTTGACACGCCCTTTAAGTATCCCTGGGATAGGGGCGGAAGGCGGCAGCCTAAGTCCTTTTGGCCTCGCAGGTGTCTGTGATTGATGCCAATGATTGTTCGGGGTACTTGAGCACTCAACCGAACCTCCATTTGCATCTGGTACTTGGACCATATCAGTTTCTTCTTTACCAGACAAACCCATTGCTTTCAATACAAAGGAATCATCCTGCAGCTCAAATGGAGTGCTACATTTACAAGACAACAAGAGTTTAGCAGTAGAAGCATTTCATGCTAATAGACGATAATATAACTGTTTCACACATTTCAATAGGAATCTGTGTTTCATCCTTGCCTCCGTTTTCTTCCATGTTTTCCTTTTTTTTTTTTTCATTGAAGAGAGTTTTGAAGCACAGGAAAATTTTGCATGCCAATATCGTTCCCGTGATATACAGCCATAGTTTTCACAATTTTGGGTTTGCAGGCTAGAGTACCTATGCTTTAAATATTCATCATCAGTGATATAGATATGATTCCATTATATTCAATTATTCATAGGCACTTCGTGAATGATGGAAACAACGCAGACTAGCTAGAATGTTCCATACATATGTACAAACATCTTAACTATATATTGCAGGTCCAATCAGAAGGATTAAGTTCAGTTATGCACAGAGGATCAAAAAAAAAAAAAGGGAACCAAGTCATGAGCTATTAAAAATCTATTAGATTTAGATGCTGGGGGTTTTGGCTAGAAGAGATGAACTATAATCAGGCTATTGTTCATTCTCTGACAAAAGAATTTGGAACCCAATTGCAGTAATAAGGAGGAAGCCATTCTAAAAACGTTACATATGTGTTCAACATGATGCAACCTAACAGCTAAACACTACTGGTTAGTGAAAAACACCACCCAGGCATTAAAGAGACAAAATAAACCCTATATATAACTTGTACTCACTTGGTTATTTAATTGTTGTTGCTGTTGACTTTTAATGTTATTTTTGACCATTCGTCTCATTTAAAAATTAGTTCAAATGTGTACAATTGTAAGTCATGTTTCAAATACCTTTAATGATAAAGCAAAGTATAACACAATGTCACAATTTATGATATTTATCATACTCTTTGAATAAGACAAACAGTCAAAGACAACATTAAAAGTCAATGGTGACAGCAATTAAAAAAAAAAGAGAAGTACCATGTAGTATTTTGAGCGAATGAGCGCGATGTGTGAAGGGGTTTACTTAGGGAGATCCAAGAAACAAGAGTAGTGTGCTATGCAAAAACTAGCCAACTGGAAAGCCTTTGTGCACGTCAAGTAATGATTACGTGCCTATTTCATTCTTATTTATTAAGCTTTCAGGAGCTATCCACTCAAACAAGATTTTACCACATTTGCAAAAGCACGATTTACAATTTCTTGTACAATTTTTCACCAACGGTTAATTGCAGGACATAAGAAAAACACTCATCAGCACAAACCGTACAACAGTAAAATAAAGATATTCTGGGTGAATAATTCAGAGAACTGGGTATTCAATCAGCTATTAGCTTTATTTCAACGCCTAACTTGTACCAGGTACCTAGAAACAATTGATTCAGCATTTCCTTTGCAAGAGAATGGGCTACTATAAGACGATAGAAATCAGAGAATTTATCAAGCCCCCAATAGGTTGTGCCCGGAAGCTTTTTCAGCAAATGTATTATTTGAAAAATCTCAAGAAAAAATATGTTCACACAGTAATAACAGAAAAATTATGCAACGACCAACATTACGGAACGATCCAAAATCAGAAGGAATATCTAGTAACAGCTGACATTTTTTAAAAAAAAAAAATATTTGACATATCGTTATTAGCAGGCTTATCTTTTACTGAGCATTTTAGAACAAGGAGATAAATATGTTACTAATTTCTAGGTTTGCCTGACTTACAAGATACATAATTGGAAGAACATAAAGAATTATAGTGTTACCTATTGAAATCAAAATGAACCAGCTGCATATCTTCTGATATCTCCACTTCTACAGTTGCATGAGGACGTGTCTGGTTATATACAACAAATGGAGATATTTTTCATTTAGATTTAGAGCCCATAGCTAAGGAAAGTAAAAACATATATTTAATACCAAAGGCCTTGGCATTAGAGTATCAGAAATGTGATCGTCCCTCCCACACATTGACAGTATATTTACTATTTATTTATAGTATTCAATATTATACGTTCTTCATTTTGTATCATTGATAGTGCACTTTCATATTAAATCTTATTAAATAACAGAAAATAACACGATTCAGGATTTTACTACAACATGCAACATCCAGTAAATTTAATTAAATGTTAAATGTCATTTAACAATAAAAAAACAAATGGTAGTTTCTTTATCCATATGGTGCAGTTGAGAAGGGAACCCCCCCACCCCCGACACACACACACACCCTCACAGGAGAACAGGAAAGAAGCGGAAGCTGCTAAGAGTTAAACAAGGTCATGTATGAAATAGGAAGTTTCTTCAAGTTCATAGGGTATGTATGTGCTTGCTGCATAATAAAGTTATAAATTGCTACCAAATTCTGAGAAGCAGAGTGCAATGTACAGATTATCAGCACTGATTCTTAAACATAATTATACAATTAAATATCTCTAGGCCCACATCTGAAGTAAAAGAAGTCTACCTGAACTAGTATAAATGGCAAGGCCACTCCACCAGAAGGTCCATCATCTCCTGGTCCATACAGTTGCTCATTTCGTTGTACCAAGTTTTGTAGACTTACATACTTCATGCAGAAAGAAAAGATCACCATAAGATTCACTGAACATAAGGCATCATAAAACGTAAATCCCATAAAACAACAAATAGCTAGGTGTAATTAAATAAGTTCAGTTCCAACATCAAACATTAAACAGCATATAATCATGTACAATTGAAAAATACAATAGCAAAATATGGCTTGTTCTGGTCAATGATAGTTTCAATAGAGGTATAATACTTATTCTTTTGATTTTACCAAGTGAAGCTGTTAGGATCGTTGATCCTCCAACGACTGCGTAGGTTGTAGGGATGAGAGAGAGGAGGGTGTGGCCTGTACTAGAGGTGGTGGCGACTGGCGAGTTGGTACCGTGGTACTCACAGCGCCCAAAAGGGCAGGAGCCGCAAGGGGAAGCCCCACAACAGATTTCTTTTGTTGCATTGCTTTCTTTCTTCAATCCATGTTTACACTTATTTATAGCCTCCACTACTAGCTATAGATCCTATATTAAAGGATCCCTTCAACTTTAACTAGAGATTCTATCTTAAAGGATCCTCTCAAACTGCCAAACTCCAGATCTTGATCTTATGGTGACCTAATAAACTATAGTAGCTAGAGGCTGATTATCTCCTAATAGCTGGCGGTGGACATAACATCTGTCCCCACCTCGACAAACAGCTCGTCCTCGAGCTGAATACTCGGTAATTGAAAGCTTCATCATTCTGGAGCTGTGGGTAGTGGTCGGGGCTGATGACCATCGGTGCGAATGGCGTCCTTGGCAGTCGTCGTAGCCGTGGATCCCTCATCCTCCTCGAGCTTCTTGAAGGCGCTCTCGGTTCCGATCACAAAGCACCCAAGGTGGCCACCAAGGCGAGGTCGAGCAGGTTGAGGCGCTCGACGTTAGCAACATCAACATGAGGGAGGGTGAGGAAGGAGTTGACAATCTTGGATCCTTCAGGGCCGCAGACGATGAGCGGGTCCATGCGGTTGATGTAGTGGCGGCTGCTACCCCAGGGCTTCGCCGAGGTCTGGTGGCCGGTGTGGGGGAGACGGCGTAGGGCTGGCGCTTGTTGCACGACAACAGCTTTTGGACGATCGTGGTCCAGTCGGGCCAGATTGAGGCTCGAAAGACGTCGGACAGCGGCAGGCCGAGCGAGTCTGTGGCCATGTTACCCTCAAGAGCCTTGACGGAGATGAGGGGGCTGCTTGCGGCGACCACGGTGACAGCGGCGACGTCTGCTGTTAGGGTTTTGGGGCGGCTTGGCACGCTCGACGGCAGCAGCCCCATCGTGCCGTAGCCCTGCATCTCATAGGGAAGCACCGGTGGAAGGGTGATCACAGGCGATGGTGGCAATGTCTGCTGATTTTCCAATTTGGAAAGGCGAACGGAGATGTCGGCGACGACGCGAGTTAGGTCGTCGACCACCTTGGCCAAGGCATCAGGCATCAAGGCGACGACCATGGGCGCGATTAGTGCCCAGGTGGGGGTTGGAGGCAGCGTGGTGGTGGAAGGAGAACCCAACATCACTGATACCAGATTGTTAGGATCGTTGATCTTTCGACGGCTGCATAGGTTGTAGGGAGGCGGTGGTAGCGAGTTGGCGCTGTGGTGCTCACGGCGCCCAAAAGGGCAGGAGGCACAGGGGGAAGCCCCACAACAGATTTCTTCTATTGTATTGCTTACTTCAATCTATGTTTACACTTATTTATAGCCTCCACTGCTAACTGTAGATCATATATAAAAGGATCCCCTCAACTTCCTAACTAGAGATCTTATCTTAAAGGATCCTCTCAAATTGCCTAACTCCAGATCCTAATCTTATGGTGACCTAACAAACTATGGCAGCTAGAGGCTGCTTATCTCCTAATAGCTGGCGGTCGACATAACAGAAGCAGTCTAATTTATGAAATCATTCGGATCTCTCCCACCTATCCCTACTTGGGGCTAAAAGTCTTTTCGGCACTCTCTCAAGTAGATATATCTAACATCCATACAGCAACCTACTCTCTTTTGCATTAGCTATACAATCGAATGTGAATTTAAAGGTGTCTGTCTTGCTTTGACATTCAATGCAGAATTCAACAGAAGAACAGAGACAAAGCCTGATCCCCTACTCTATATTTCCTTGGTATGCACCTTGGGATGCATTGCGTGCTCCCTGCACAATTATTGATCGCACTTGAGGATCAAGTTGAGCTTAAAAAGTTTCAAGTCTATTCTTTGAATAGTCATGGACAATACATGCCCCTTTGGCACAACTTCACTGAAAGTGATTCTCTGATGAGAAGTGAGGGACCCATTGACACAACTTCTCTGGAAGTGATTCTCTGGCGAGAAGTGATTCTCTGGTTGAAAATGATTCTCTTTGATTCTCCAGGATAAACTCTTGGAATCATGATTGAGAATCACTTCACAGATCAGAAGAATCTAATTTTTCAGCTCTCGGCTTGTTAATTCATTTTAGAAAATCACTTCACGACATCAGCCAAGAATCACTTCTTTTGACAAAGAGGTTTGGTACAACTTATTTGATTCTGCCTAAGAATCAGCTCCGTGAAATTCTACCAAAGAGGCCCTAATTCTATGGCTTAAAATTATTCTTTTAATTCTCTTGGATAAAATTTTGAAATCGGGACTGAGAATCACTTCATAGAATCAATAGAAGCTAATTTTTTCAGCTCCTAGCTCCTTAATTCATTTAAGAGAATCAATTCATAGAATCAGCCACGAGTCACTTCTGAAAAACAAAGTTTGATACAGCTTCTCTGATTTTGCCTGAGAATCAGCTCCATAGAGCTCTACCAAAGGGGCTCAACGTTTCATTGTAATTTTAATTTAACTTTGAATACAAAAGCAACTATGAGGTTTATAGAGATTTCAAATTTTCAGTACAACTACAATTAATCAAAGGTACCATATAATCAGTGTTTTCCTAAACGCAATGACACAAAGTGTAAACATTGCATAAACAGTAGACAGGACCCAACCAGGCAGTTTAGAGCCCAATTGAGTCATGCACATAATCAATCATCAGCCATGACTAATAACAAACGTGAAACATATCAGTTGGCATACCACTAAAAATAAATAAAACCTGCTATATCCTTACTTGATCTTGTAAATCCTGCAAATATGCACTTTTCTTATCAATCCGTCCTTTCATTCCCATGATCTCCGTCTGCAAAATGTGCATAAATAAAAAACAGAATACAATGTAGAACTGCAAGTAATTACTCCCTCTGGTATCAAAAAAGAAGTCATTTTGACCAACAACATGGTCTCCAAAGCATAACTTTGACTCTTATTTTCTACAAAAATATTTAATGAAAAGTGACATATGTATACTTTTTATAAAAGTATTTTTCAAGACAAATCTAATTATATGATTTTCATATTTCATAACTTAACAAACTTAAAATTATTTGTAATTTATGTTCCCAATGTTTGACCAAAACATTGTCCAAAACAACTTTTTTTTTTCAGACCAGAGGGAGTACATGTTATTGGAGAGGAGCAGAACCTTCAAATCTTCAACTTCATCCACACTCTTTCTTGGCAAGCCTTTCCACTGTATTTCCTTCTTGTCTTTAGAAATAATTTCCATAGCCATTAGGACATTCAGTGCATCATAAACTCTTCTTCGAATATTCTTCTCATCATACTGTTGCTGCATTTTTTGGAGTCAGAATATATTTGCAGTCAAAGTGCTTAGCAAATCCTAACCAATTGTCATAGCAAATCCAGATCAACCATGTAAGAAATATTTCTTACCGCATTGGGATTATCAGGATCTGGAGAATCAACATTATTAGGGTCTGAAAATTCAGCCACCAGTTCATCCGCCACCTGAAAAAGGAAGGTCATGTATTAAAATCAATTTCTGAAGCCAGCTGCAAAACGATGCAGAAAAAAGGACTCATTGCTTTAAGTGGAGGGCCCAAAGTTGATCCCTATACATTTGTTGCACCATGATCAATTTTGGATCTACAAGGACCCCAAATCAACGAACTACAAAAAGTTGCTTACCATAAATATTGCACTGCATGTATATTAATTAAGAGTTTATAAAAATAAATTACTATAAACACTCCTTGATGCGAAGAATTAAGTAGATAGGACAAGGTGGATATCTATCCAAAGTATTGTGAAGTGGCCACAAACCATTAAAGATGTTAGCTGGAAGTTACTGTATACTTTTATATTAATTAAGAGATTTTTCAAACAAAAATAAACAAAGAACAGAGTAAGGTTTGATCTTGTATAAGCTATGTAAGTTACAGTAGATGAAAACTATTGTTTACAAGTGCTTTCGGTAAAAAAATAACAGAAGCTCAATACTTAGTAGTAACACCTCGTCCAGACCCACCACCCAGCGCTTAGGCGTGCTTAAGCGCGCCTAAGCGCTTTCTAAGCGGTAGGTATTAATTACATTTGTCAAACAAAATTAGCCTGAAATAGAAAAAGAAAAGGGAAAAAAGAGCACACAAAGCTTTGAGCTGCCATCTGGTCCATTGCCCTTCTTCTAACCTTATGGCCCACTCCTCTGTAGCTCACATAGCCCATGAATCAGCCAACAAATTTCACATACCCTAACCTACCTCCACCGGCCGAGGCAGCTTCTCACAGCCATAACCGCCGCCACGAGCAGCTGATGCCAGATGTTGCTGCCGGCGCTAGAGCTGATGCGCACGTTCCCACAGGCCACACCGGCGTCCCTCTTCCCCTCCCACCCAATACCCCCAACACCCCCCTCTTCCCTAATTATTCCAATCCGGCGATGTTGAAGCTGTCGGTGGCTCCGGAGGGGGCGGCGCAGCCGCAAGGCAGCGCGACAGGGCTGAGGTGGCGACTCCTCCAGTGGTGTCCTGGAACGCAGCCACCGCTGAACTCGCCCGTCAACCACAAAGTGGAGCAGTACCCTTCTGCTCAGTGCTTTTGCATGAGGAAACGGCCGCTTAATGCCGCATTTTTTCATGGCTAATGTTTGTTGTCTTCACTGATTGTTACTTTGCAAAACGCCATCAAAATTATACAATTCAAAAAGTACCATAAGGTTAGATAAGCTTACATAGAAGAAAAAAAAGGCTAATACCTCATTGTAGGTTGTTCTGCCCTTGCTTTCGACTTTCTCACAGACTGAAAAGAAAACAAACGAAGAAGATCAAAAGAGTTTTAGAGGCTAGAAAATTCACTAAACTGCCTTCAAAAGTGTACTGCAGTACAAGTCTAATATCAAGAAAATAGAAAGACCAATGATTCCAGGCCAGGCGCACTTGACAAAAAGAGTAAATACTTTATGTTGACCACCTTTCACTTAATCAATTATGTTCCACAAACCAAAATAAAGGGAAAACCATGATAGTACTAGTGCGAGAGAAACTGTTGAACCAACCTCTCATGCTGAATTGGCGCAACCCACGGCCATTTTTCTCAGGACCAACTGCTCGTGCACATCTCTTTTTCTTTTTGCTGCATCATAAACATGGAAACAGCTGTTTTTAGAAACACATTAACTTGATCATAGAAACAAGTGAAATAAGGCATAATGAGAGATAAAGCTACCAAATATGAAACAACTGTAAATTGCAACATAGCATAAATATCTTTATAAATGCCGATAGCTCTGAATCAATCAATAAGGCAGAATATCCATGCTCAGACAGAAACAAACCTAATGAAGTCAATGATTTTGCTTTAATCACCAACAAATCAAAAGGTAGCAAAACTAGATAATCATCCAGAAGTAATGTTCTCCCATGTAAGGTGTGAACAAGCAGCTACAAGAGCTACATAAGTGTGAATAAGCTGCTACAGGTGATATATGAAGGACACATTGCAGAAATGTTAGTATTTGTTCAATTATCTAAGGAGAAGATATGACAGTGACACTGACATGATTGGAATGGCAGAAGCATGCGAGAATATCAACACCAGGAGGTCCAGAAACAAAATTATATACAGTAATTCAAGACCAGATTAATTTAGTCGAGAATTCTGTCATACTAGCAAGGTGGGATGGTACAGCGACACTGACATCCAAACAAGCTACTAATCTCTTTCACCAATTCCCATCCCACTATCCCAGAGCAAGATAGGGACTACACATGAACCAAATCTGGCGCACAAACAAATGTAGATCAACAAATCACCATCAAGCGACCCAAACCCTCCGAGAGTATCCAGAGAAACACCAGTTGCTCACGCGGGACAACACAAAACTCCCCAGAGCTAAAAGCGAACTGAGGAGCGGGCACACAAACTTGTGCAGCAACGGAAGAACCGCACACCGCTTCGGGCTCACGAACCTCGCAGCTGGTTGAGAAGACGGGGCGTCGTCTCCCTGGAGATCGAGAGCGTCGAGGCGGCGCGCGACGGTGCTCCCGCTCGCCGGCGTGGAGATCGAGGCCGAGGCGGCGCCCCTGTCGGAGGCGGCGTGACCGGAGGGGGAACCGCCGCTGTTGGACGCGGAGTGGGCCGCCCCACCGGATTGCAGGGCGCCAGATGCCATCGCGGAGTGGATCGGAGCAGAATTGGGGGTGGAGGCAGTGGGAAGGAACCCTAGTGACGCGGCTGGGAGCGGGAGGGAATGGAGGGAGGAGACCCGGGACCGACGCGGGGACGGAAGGGCGCGCAGAAAGCAAGAAACTCTTGTCTGTTTTTTTTTCCCCCCTTCTCTTTGTGTTTTGTCTCTTGTTTGGGAACTTTGTTGTTTGACTGGAGACTGGACTCGAGATATTGGATTTGGAGATAGCCAAGATTTGAAATGGTGTTTGAATTCCAGCAGGACCTGTTTGGTTCCGCACAAATTTGCTACTGTCTCTAGATTTCAAATATTTACAAAGTTGATTGTAGTGGCACTAGCCTTCAGGTGAAAGTGCTCCTCCAATTGCATAACTTATCAACTACTCTTTCGGTGTTATAATATTGACAACATTGATTTTAACATTATTTTTTATCATTCAATATTGAAGTATATTGTTATAATTTATTTTATCATTAAAGGTATTTAAAATATAACTAATAAATTTACTCATTTGAATAAATTTTTATAGAAGTTGAATTTTGGCCGTGTTGCAAATGATATAAGTGAACCTAGATATGCGAAATATTTGGGTCTCCCTGTTAAATTAAGAGTGAAAACATTCAAATATTTGAAGAAAAATAAAATGTGGGGATGTGTAAATGTTATTAAGAGTGGGTACCGAGTTACTGTCTTCATTCTTAACTTAATATCGCTATTAAGTTTTAACATTAATTTTAACTATTCATCTTATTTAAAAAATAATATATATTTTATATATTTTATTATAATTAGTTTATCATCAAATGTGTTTAAACAGGGCTTATAATTTTTCATATTTGAATGAATTTTTAAAATAAAATAAATAGACAAATATAATGTTAGAAGTTAACGACGACGTTAATTTAGAAATAGGAGGAGTAGGAGTCTACACACAGCCACAAACTATTTCATGCTTTGATCTTACGTAATCTTTTGTGATTGTCTGAGCACATTAATCGGTCAGTATTGGTGGAGCCAGCAAGATCAGTTCATCAGATTAGTTTGAGAAGCTAACGTGATTGAAGAAGGTGGTGCCCTGTGCGTTAATGATTCGTTTTTTTTTTAAAAAAAATGGTGATGCATGTTAGCCAGACAAGGTTGGAAAGAAGCTGATGATGATGACCTAAACAAGATTCACTAGTAGCGCACTGCGCAAGCGTCGAGAGCTAAATGTTATTCAGATGGTGATGTGTTGCAGACCAATAGTTCATGTGCTTGGCGAAGTGCAATGAAAGGAATTAAGATTGATTTGAGCGGGCTGTTTGGCGAGCGAATTCAAAACCATCTCTGATTTGATTGATCACTTCAACTGATTCGTAGCGTTCTCTCTGTGAGTATGTTCTGAAGACTATTTTGCCCATTCCCAGGAAGACTGAATTTCCTGATAGTCTTCGCTCGGTGTAACAGCGTAGCAATGAATCGAAATAAGCGTCAGCTGGACACAAAACGTCCGTTGGCCCGTTTCTAAATTGATGTTGAAAAATTGATGTTATCGTTGATTTTCAACATCAATTTTGATTATTTATTTTATTAAAAAATAGTTTAAATGTATAAACTTTTAAGTTGTGATTCAAATAATTTTAATAATAAATTCAATTATAACAAAATATATAATATTTATTAAAATATTTTAAATAAAATGAATAGTTAAAATTAATATTAGAAATTAATAACAATATTAATTTAAGAACGGAGGTAGCAGACGAGAATGCAGCTCACGATTTGCTTAATGCAAGTACAGAATGGAGTCGGCTTCACCTTATACTGGAGGCTATCAAAGTTCGCGTAGCACAATGCTGTGCTGCTGAGGGTCTCGTCCTGTCTCTTTGGGTCTTCGATCTTGTCTGTTTGGAACAGATCTGAACTGCAACAGATGAAAACAATTGTGTTGCTTTGGATTTGATGGACGGCAAAAAAAAAAAAAGCAGATGCAGGTGAAAGGAGGCGAGGTACTGAAGAAGTTTGCAGCCCTGTCATTTTTCGTTTTTTTTTCTTGAAGGAAATGTCATTTTTCGTTGGTCAGACTTAGTTGGCATCAAATAAGCTACTCCCTTTATTTCTAAATTATTGATACCGTTGATTTTACATCAACTTTGACCATTCGTCTTATTTAAAAAATTAATTTAAATATATAAAATTATAATTCATAGTTTTAACTACTTTGATAATAAAGCAAATTATAACAAAATATATTATATTCATCAAACTTTTTTTAATAAAATAAATAGTTAAAGTTGATGTCTAAAGTCAACGATGTCATAAAAACAGAGAGAGTACTAAGCTGCAGTTGACCCGAAAGGAATCAGCGGCAATGGAGAAACCACTCAGAACCAAAGGTTTTTAAACCGCTCAAAACGGATCGGTTTTCACGATTTTTGGTGAACCCGATTTGGTCTGGTTTTACCGGACGACTAATTTTCGTTTTAAAAATTTTAAAAAATTAGAAAATTAAAAAAATTCGAAATACCAAAAATCGGTAAAACCGGTCGATAAACTGGTAAAACCGTTCGGCTAACTGGTGAAACTGGTGGGTTTCAAATTTTGAAATCTGAAACCGGTCGGTTTACTGTAGCAGCTTGTTCAAATTTTAAATTTTCGATTTGAAACAGTTTTCGATCAATTTTTTCGATTTTCATAGTTTTCGTTAATTTTAATGGTTTAAACGAAATAATAAACTCTGCTCAGAACCGCTTCAGAAAGTTCATCGCGATGGATCATACAATTCATCGTCCGGCAAGGGTGTCCGGTTCTGTGTTGCGAGAGATGAAGCACACTCCTTTTTATTTTTATTTTTATTTTTATGAAACCATCAGGGAACCAGTAGTAACAATAAGAGAACTTGCAAGCTGATTCAACACGTGATGCTTTAGCTTGAACTTGCAGATTCCTCGAGGCACGGACCCCATGATCGATCACTTATGAAGATTCCTCCGCCAGCCTCACGCCAACTTTTAACGCAGGATGCACCTGCCCAGGCAGGAACAGTTTTAAATACAAGGACCTAGTATCTCGTGATGCTGACTACTGGGGGCGTGGTATGGAAGACTCAGATCCAGATCCAGATATTTCGCTGCGTTGAAGTGAAGGCACTAGATAATTGCTCCGGTTCTTTATTATTGATGTCGTTAGAATAGCAATTTTATTCAAAAATAAATTAGAAATAGTATAATCTTTATTATTGCTCCGGTTTTTTATTATTGATGTCGTTAGAATATTTAAAAAAAAATCGGAGGAAGTAGCACAAGAATAGAACAGTCTACTCTTTCTTATCCAGGCCTGTTCTGGGCACTTTAGTGTTCGGAAAATATCGAAGCATATACTGTAACCTGGAGCAGTTCTTTGTGACTCTGGATTATTAGAAGGACTCGGTCAGACCATAAGCGGACAATTCAGTGGCTGCCATTCTATCCCTGTCCTTCGACCTAGAGTGCTGTTTTGAATGCATGAAAAATTTATGTTCATACATTTTTTTAAATAAAACTAATTTTTATAATTTTTTTACGAATTTTTTGTGAAATTTCTGTCTTTCGAATAAGGCCTCAGTTTAGTTGACGCGTGGTTGATGATTTTATGTGTCCAGATGGTACAGCTACACAATTTTCTTTTCTAGCCATTCGCACCTGGCGCCTTTTTTTCTCTTCCATCGTTGTGAAGATCGCAGTTTACACTTCCGTCTTGACGTTACGGCGTTTGATGTCATTGGCCATGCCAAATCGTTCACTAGCACAGGCACGCGTCCGCGGCCTGTAGCAAGTGTTTAGTGACAACTACAGCCGCAACAAGCTCAACCGACCAAACCCAAGTAAAACACACTAGGTTGCAGAAATTAAAACACTGGTTACTAAATTTAAACTAAATTTAAGACTCAAAATTTTTGGGGAGGATTACATATATTAGCTATAGGCCCTGCAACAATCTCTGTAATATGCAACATACATGCCGGTCCACATGGCAAAATTATATAATATAGATATAATAATAATCAAATAGCTAGTGTAGGATATTGTAATAATCTAATTGCTAGTCAATCGTACTTGGAGTAAATTTATAATACTCTATTACTTCCTCCGTCCTAAAATAGGAGTAAGTGACATATTTTATTTTTTGAAATCAATATTAACATTGTCTTATTTTTAAAAATATAAAAATAAACAAGTCATGCTTAAAGTATTTCTAATAATAAATCATTTCACAATAAAATAAATAGTATTTTCACAATTTTGAAATAAAATGAATATTCAAATGTAGATAGTTAAAAAATTTAGAATGACATTTATTTTAGTATGAAGGGAGTAATAAGCTAATCAAACACGTATAATCTAATGTGACACAATAATTCAGCTTAATCTCAGGACACAATAAATGCATGTAAGTATACCCTCTGTCCCAAAATAAGTACTATTATTTTAGATTTTTCAAATATCTAACTTTGATTATTCATCTTATTTAAAAAATCTATGAAAATATTATTTATTTTACTGTGAAATGATTTGTTATAGGAAATATTTTAAATATGACTTGTTTATTTTTTATTTAGTTGTAATTTTTTTAATAAGATAAATTGTTAAACTTTGATTTATAGAAGCAAAAACATCAATTATATTGGCACAGAGAACAGTGATCCATGGATCTGTAAAACTGTTCATCGGCAAAACAAAAAGAATTCCGATTTAGCTTGTCGATGCACGCGGCCCCGGTTGCACTTGCACGGCGAGGGCCCATGTGGGGGCGCCGGGCGTCGGCGTTGACGTCGACTTTTCCGTACCGTTTCCCCGGTCAAACAGAGCCGCGGGCTTCCTATCCCGCACTTCTCCCTCCGCCTTCCCACCGCTCTCACCTCACCGCACCCCACCAAACCTCGGACGGTCGGACCTGCGGTGCCGCCTCTCACGACACCCGGAGTCGAGATCGCGGAGGCGGCAGCGCCGCAAGAGTCAGCGGCCGGATCCCCCCGCGCGGTGCCGCTGCGCGGGGACTCTCTTTCACCCGGCTCGCCGGATCAGGCGGCCTCAGATCCAGCTCCCGCGCGATCCTGCCTTCTTCTGTCCCAGGTTCGGCTCGCGTCCCTGTCGCTCTTCTCCGCGTTCCTGGGACGGCTTCGTGAGCGTGCGTGGTTTGTTTCATTGTTCCTCTTGTTATGGGGGATTTTGATCGGTGAGTGAGCCTGAGGATAGCTTTCTTTGTCGGTGTGATGCTCCAGGCTCCGAGGCTGCTGCCAGGGGTCGCTGAGAAAGGAGCCTCCGATTCTGATCCAGCATGGCAGCCCTTGAAAAGGTAAGGATCTCGCGAGCTTCTTCTCTTTCGGATTCACCGGTTTCCACTCATTGATGCTTTGCGTTAGGAACGGACAAAGCGAGTCCAAATTATTACTTTTTTATAAAAAGAAACAAAGTTGAGAACGCATCCTTACGGATGCTCATCTTGTCTTGTATATGCTGGATCTGGTTCTTGTTAATACTGCTCTGGCTATGAATGAATACTTGAATTTAGGATAAGGTAAGGTGTGTGTTCTTGCGGATAGCTTGTTTGGCAGCTTGTACAGCTGTGCCTTTGTCGGTGATACATAGTAAGCTTTCCATTCTCTTTGAATCTGTTTGGAGCCTTGATGTGCTGGATGCTGTATGGGTTTACCAGCTCTTTACTACTGCATCTTTGCTATCATGGCAAGGGATCCAACCTTTTGTGCCACTCAAGTTAGATTTACCCTGCAACATGAATAACATCTGTGACCTTTGCCCTGCAGATGGAGGAGGAACCATCAGCTTCATATACCGTGGATGATGCACTCCTTTCGTCAGGTTTTGGGAAATTCCAAATATTGATCCTTGCATATGCTGGGATTGGCTTGATTGCCGAAGCGATGGAGATGATGCTGTTGTCGTTTGTTGGTCCATCAGTACAGTTAGAATGGAAGCTTACTCCTCACCAGGAAAGCATGATAACAAGTGTTGTGTTTGTCGGAATGCTGATAGGAGCTTATTCTTGGGGTGTAGTTTCAGACAACTATGGAAGGAGGCAGGTCCAATCTTTTACTGATATCATGTTCCGTGTTGCGGGAATGCAACACATTTCCATTTCTTGAGGATGCTTAGTATGGAGTCACAAAAGCTTGCCCATACCTAGTTTCTGATAGGCAATCGGTATTGGGTCCCAGATGTAGCTAATTATAATGAAGAAATATTTTTGGAACTGGCAAAAGTAGGGGTGTAAAACAGTGATCATGAGGTTACCCTCTAACTGTGTTTAGTTCAAGAAAATGAAGTAAGTTTTCAAAATTCCATCCACTTTTGAAAAACTAATTCCTTTTTTTGAACTAAAAGGGTTTGAGGGGTAACCTTAGGTGCACCTATTTACACCCCTAAGCAAAAGTCCAATGTACAGCTAAGTTCATTTCTAGGTTACGACTTCAGAATCATTCTCAAAATTTTATAATCCTGACCCATACAGTAACTGGCATCCAAGTTAATTTTTATTTTACTTTTCAAAATGACCTTGGAATCAATCAAATTTTTGGTGATTGATACATGATTTTCAAGGGTAGCTTTTATCTAGTTCCAGATCTTAGAATAATAAGTTGGGACATTGTTTATGCTTTTCTAAATTATTGCTTCAACTATTCAAAGCCTAACACTGTTCCATTTGGATTTTACAGGAGAGGATTTCTTTTTACAGCCATCATGACATGTAGCGCCGGATTCTTGAGTTCTTTTGCTCCTAACTATCTATCACTGATTTCTCTAAGATTTTTAGTTGGTATTGGCCTTGGGGGAGGACCTGTTCTCGGATCTTGGTTCTTGGAATTTGTTCCTGCTCCGAGTAGAGGAACTTGGATGGTTGTGTTTTCTGCATTTTGGACTATTGGGACCATCTTTGAGGCTTCTCTTGCATGGGTATAGTATTTTCCCTTGTATTACCTATTATGGATCATTGATCTTGTGATTCTAATCACATTATCCAGTTTATTTGGATGTTTATGAACACTTGAACTTTCAAGCAGTTGATTTGCCAAAAGAGATGCTGATCATCATAACTTCAATGTCAATGGGTCTTTTAGGTGATATTTGAAAATAAAAAGATGCATGATCATCATAACTTCAATGTCATAGGTGACTGAGAAGCTGGAACATATCTATAGAAACAGACTTCCATCATTGGGCATCAAAACTCTTTTTATGAATTACATATTCTCTATCTGATCCTTGCCACATTATATGAAACTGTATTCTTGCATCATCTATATACTAAACAAAGATCTAACATTAAGTTTCATGTTTTTGATAGGCAGCTCATTTTTAGCAACCTTGCATTAGAATTGTGAACTTATTAGATTCACCCTTTTTCAATTGCTAATTCCCACATTAATATATCATGGCAGGCGGTTATGCCCCACTTTGGCTGGAGGTGGCTGTTAGCATTTTCATCTATTCCATCTTTCCTTCTGCTCTTATTTTATGCTATTACGCCAGAATCACCAAGGTTCCTGTGCATGAAAGGCAGAACAATCGAGGCTGTGGAGGTTCTGGAGAAAATGGCTAGATTAAACAATGTACAGTTACCTTCTGGTAGGCTTGTTTCTGACAAAAACATTGAGCTAGATGAAGTTTCAGGATCTTCAGAATCCACAACACTTCTGTCTAGTACTGAAGAATTTGAGAACATAAATAAAGATGAAGATTCTGATTTTGGTGGTATTAAGTCCATTGGCAAGCTACTTTCTCCAAATTTGATTAGAGCAACCTTGCTTCTATGGATAGCCTTTTTTGGAAATGCCTTTGCCTACTATGGGATTGTTCTGCTGACATCAAAGCTAAGTGATGGGAATAGAGTATGTGCAAAAGAGGAAGTTGAATCTGTAAAGTCGAATAAATCAAGCCTGTATAAAAATGTTTTCATATCCAGTTTTGCAGGTTGGTGGAGACAG
>BCLG01002861.1:27495-43076 GCA_001602295.1 Zoysia matrella | reverse complement strand
TTTGATTAGAGCAACCTTGCTTCTATGGATAGCCTTTTTTGGAAATGCCTTTGCCTACTATGGGATTGTTCTGCTGACATCAAAGCTAAGTGATGGGAATAGAGTATGTGCAAAAGAGGAAGTTGAATCTGTAAAGTCGAATAAATCAAGCCTGTATAAAAATGTTTTCATATCCAGTTTTGCAGGTTGGTGGAGACAGTTCATTTCTCTTATGATAATTATATTCTAATGCTTATGGTCGTTTTCATGACTGATGCTCCTTATTTTTCTTGGAACAGAGATTCCAGGGGCCCTTCTCTCTGCCCTGGTTGTGGACAGATTTGGTCGTAGGCTTTCCATGGCGTCGATGCTCTTCACTAGCTGTGTTTTCTTGTTCCCACTAGTGTTCTCTAGGACAGAGTTACTAACAAGAATCTCACTCTTTGGTGCCCGTCTTTGCATTGCCGCAAGCTTCACTATCATATACATATATGCTCCAGAGGTCAGTACAGTTCTACAACACTTTTTCATCCTAGTCCAGCTCTCTCATCCTTATAAACAGTTTGTTTGTTTGCTGCACTAACGTTTTTCTTATGCCCTTGCTCTGCCGTTCAGATTTACCCAACCGCTGTCAGAACAACGGGCATCGGAATCGCGAGCTCAGTAGGCAGGATTGGGGGCATCCTCTGCCCGCTTGTTGCCGTCGCCATGGTGCACAGCTGCCACCAGACGACTGCAATCCTCATCTTTGAGGTTGTAGTCTTCTTCTCGGGCTTGGCTGTCTCATTCTTCCCTTTTGAGACGAAGGGGCGTGAACTCAAAGATACAGAGGTGGATATGGGCTGAGCGGTTGATTACTTATAATGTGGAGACTTTTGTGAGAAGGATGAGGAGGCCTTATTGATTGGATTCTTTTTTCAACACGATATACACAATGATTTTACCCAATGGAATAAATAAAAATCTACCGTTGAGCTATTTCTAGCCGTGTCTTGTCACCGCCATGTTTTTAAAAAACCGTTAGAAACCGCTTGGAATTCACGAAAACCAATAAAATCAGTCCAGATTGGTTGCTAAAACCAATCAGTTGTTAATAAAAACTGACACATGGTATTGCAACAAAAACTTTTTTGACCAGTTTTACTGATTCAAAACCCCCCCGCTCCCTTTTTCTCATGCTCCGCTCCCGTCCAGCATCCAATGGCTAGAAGATGTCCTCCGCTCCAGTTCAACAAACATGGCCTCTTATCCCAATAACGTTGAATAAAATTTGGGGTTCAATCTTGCTTTTGACTTTTCTATTGTAAAATAAAAACATGGGTTAAAGCACAAACCACAGGACGCGTTTCTCCTGCTGCACTAACTTCAGAGTGTAAGGGCAGTGTAATTAACAAAGGAGTTTTGCCTTGCACATATATAAAGTTCGGCTTCGGTCTGGGCCAGCCAGACACTGCAGGGCCGTGTGTGTGCTCGAGCTGAGCCATATTCATACAGCTCGATCAGCTGAACTGGCTGATCGATGAGGAAATTCGAGACAGCAATATTGCAAGAGCGATGAAGCGAACGAGTAGTCGAGTATGGAGTACCACAGCCCGTATAGCAAGCAAGCAAGCAAGCAAAGATTTCTTGGTGACAGGGCTGCAGACGGTCAGTGCCGGACAGGCACTTGCGGAGCTACCTTCGGCTATTGGGGTCAACTGACCCCGTTGAGCTTTTAGTAAATTCAATGAAAAATTACTATTCCTACTGTTTATTAAGCTATCTGACCCTCTCAGCTAAACCTACTGACACCCGCGAGTTCACGCGCTGGCGTCGCCCCTGACATGCAGAAGCGCCTCGACGCAAGTTCCATCCGCGGACCACCACCTGCTTGCCTTTTTTAAAAGAATTAATTTGACATATGTCATTAAATTTTGCAAAATTTAAAATATACTATTTAAACTCATGTTTCGTATACTTAAAAGTCTTCTGTAAATAACACATTGATTAAAAAGATTAACATCAAGATACAAGAGTAAGATCGTTTTGTTAACATTGCACTAATGTAGATTGGCAGACAAGCGAGCCGCCCAGTTTGCTCCTCGTCCCGCAAACACAATCGAAAAAGACAAAAATGAAACCCGTTTGGAACACAGAAATTTTATAAAAATTTCACAGAATTTTCACATAAATCAATTTAATTTTACGATAAAAAAAAATTCTTTCCCAAACAAAACCTGAGTACTTGAATGCGCCGCTGTCCGTTGACCGGTACCGACCTCGCTCCTGGTTCACGCCTGGTGGTCATTGTGATGCCAGATCGCCGCGGCGTCCATCACAAGGCGACGGACGAAATGAGCTGGTCCGCTCCACCCGCGCCCGGCGGCTGCTACGACGAGACGGGTGCGTGTTCACAGGTCACGACGGGTCTCGTCGGCCGTGCAAGGCGGCGCGCGGAGGGGCCGTCTACCACTCGCTCATCATCCGCTCCAGGTCCAGGTTCCAGGAATGCAGGGGCCGCTCATCGTTGCGAGAATTACAATGTAGTACTACCTTTCGTACGTGAGGCGGACGAAAACAGTAAGGAAACTGGGACCGCCTCCCAAGAGCAAGATTGGACTTGCGACAAAGGATCAGGAACGATGGGGGCGGTCAATTGCGGGCGGACATATGGCCTTGGCGGTCAAGTACGTTGGGACATGATAGGTATTGCGCCCGGGAGCCAACTACCCTACCCTATATCAATCTTGTTCCAATGCACACACCGGTTAGCCATTAATGCACCGCAGGAAGCTCACGGCCCTGCTCATCTCGTCACCTAGTTGCCTCAGTCACTCTCTCATCTCGTCGCCTGCTGTCGCCATCTCACCTCGCCGCCCGCCGTCGACACATCAAGAACTATCTGTTGCACCAGGAGTATCTGCTGCCGTATCCGCTGACAGTGCGACCAACGCAAACTTATGTATCAGTGCCTGTTTCTCATTTGTGTGATTACCAGCTGTCATTATACATGCAAGGATGCTACTTAATCTTTGTAATTCATTTTTTCCAGTCACCACTCCCAATGTGTCAAGAGACATTTCTGGGAAGCAGCTAGCTATGTCCGATGATGAAGGTTCAATACTGCACATATATTGCAAATGATACCTGTAATTTTAATTTATCTGTTTACCACAATTTTTAAAGGCATGTGGCGTATGATTCATGCTTGTTCTGTGCTATTCCTTTTCTGCTTTCCATTTTCCTTTGAGCAAAAAACAGACTCCGTTGCAACATCGCCTACGGACGCAACCATGCAATCAACTGACGCTATACAGAAGAGGTCGAATATGGCATCTTCGAATATTGGGTTTAAGAAAGCGCGCAGTTGTTCAATTGCAGGTTAGACTGTTCAGTAATTCTGGGTTGGGTTACCAGATCATTTCATGTTATCTTATCTGTACTGATGCACTCCCACTGTCACACACACTCCTTTTTTTTTGCCAGGTGATGCTATTCCAATTCGCCAACATTCAGCTGAGCGTGAGCGTGTACCTTCACGATTTGTGGCGCCGGTCCAACGCGGGAAATCTGGACCAGTAGCAGATGAACTGGAAGCTGTAAAGGACTGTGGTTTAATGGTCCTTCATGAGATGTGCAGGGCTGATGAGGTTGAGGGAGCAGACGGAAAGATACTGTATGGCCAACGCTCCACTGAAGCGTTTGTTAAAAGTAAGGTGAAGCTAGATGAGAAGGCGCGGTGCCCATGGAACATGGGGTGCATCCATCCAGTGAACGACCCTGATGTATGTGACAGGCTGCGTACTTGGGTTTTTGCTGCCGGCGAATCGTATCTTAAAAGGTGGTATAAGATGTGTTATTTGATTTTTCTATCATACCTCGGATGTCCATATGTATATTTTGTTTGTCTCAGTTTTAATGTGTTCTGGTTTGTAGGAAATGGATTAGACACGAGGTTCCCATGCATATTGAGTTGAATGGATATTCTTTCAAGCACTGTTTTGTGGATAACAAGCCGATGCAGAGTGCGGTATGTGACCTGATAATCAGACGCATGACTCAGTTGGATGCACAGATGCATGCCAATTCATGGAAATGTAGGTGGAGGCACTGGCTGGAGTCTGATTTTTTTGTAAGTACATAATGGAGATTCATGTTCTCATTATCATTTACGTTTGAGAGGCGGCAATGGAATATGATTGGGGTGAAACATGTCTGTATGCAAGGGTTTACTGTTGCAGAATATAACATTGTTGAAATTCAGTCGATAAGGGAGCAGTTCATTGGTGATAATGTTCCGGACAACCTGGTGGCTTGTCGCTTTGTAAGTCCAATATCTGCTACTCCAATGAAATCTGTAAACAGATCCATTCCATGTGCTTTTTGCTGCAACCTTCTTTTTGGTCTATGTAATGATATTTCCTTGGGTTTTTTGTTCTGTTTCTGTTGTTGTTTGCTAGATAATGATACCTGCGTGTATAAACCAGGGCTGGTGCTGTTTTGCGTTTGATATGTGGGAAAAGGTTATAAATGTACTTGATCCAATGGGGCCCAACCCGAACACCCGTGTGAAGGCGCACGTCGCAAATGTTCTGAAGCAAGCACTTGTGAGTTGTCTGATTGTTGACATCTGAGAGTTGTATGAGAAATGCGCCAAACATTTCTTTGAGAATTGGCATGTTGCAGCTGAACCATGGAAACTCAAGTTCCCCGAACTTCCAATTGAATCAACAACCATGTGAGTTGTATGATTGTTGACATCTGAGAGTCATTTTTACCTATAATTCAGTAATATCTTATAACAGTATTCTAATCTTCGTTGGTGACAGAGTGGACTCCGGAGTCGGTATGATCCATTGTGCACGTCATTACAATGGCCGCACGTGGGCTGTCCCTTTGAAACGGGTATTGCATCCATGACAAAGATACCTTATATTTTTACCATCATGTGGGAATAACGTATATTTTATTTTTTGTTCATTGTCCCTGCAGTGTGAGATACCGGCGCTTCGGAACGCCCTTCTATGTGACCTGTTGACAATACAGGGGAATAACACCTGCCTCCCGCTGGGTATAACTAATATCATTGGAGATTCAGTCTGGTAGGGTGGATGCTGGCATTACGATTGGGTACACCTTTTGCGAATATGTAGGAACACCTCTGTTTTATAGAACACAAAGACACACGTCACAGCACAAATTGCATTTTGCATGTCATATCTAAAAGGCAGTTTTCCTTTCACTCGGCTAGCAAAATAATGCATCTGGACCGCTAACATGTCTACTCCGTACTACCAGAAGATGTCCCAGTCCGTTTGGTTCCATCAGGCTAAGTCGATGCAGAGTGGAGAAGGAAGGCGACCTTGATTCCACTTAACCTTCTGCATTTTATACAGCCATTGTTCGCGGGCAGAGACAGCAAATCCCTGATGCATAAAACAAAATATCAAGCCCCTGGTTTTTGTTGGATGGAATGCCAGTTAACCTTGGCAAAAAAAGAGCTCGGTTTTCTATGTACCTCAGGTATTGGGCAGTGGAGGATCGCACCGTCAAAGTGCATTGCGTTGTGGATACCGTGGAATATGGAATCTGACCTGCAAAACGCAACGAGCCCTATCAGATGTACATTGTTTGGTAACAAACACACTGTTGTTCAACATACCGGCACATGTATATTTTCTACGATAAACATGTGCTTCCTTTGCGAAGGGGGGGGGGGGGGGGGTGTGTCATGTGATGTATATATTTAACGCCCCGGCCCTCACGGGGAATGCTCCATGTGGGGTAGAACAATTCCTTGCAGCGTAGGAAGGCTGGATGCAGTAGTTCGATATATTTGTAGTGCCTCTGCTCGAGCTGCTCCTCTGTTTCATTCATGTGTACGGGACCAATGATGTCAATACATGTGTTGCCCACATCCCAGATGCAGCATGCCCAATACCCTTCTATCATAACAGGCACTATGAACTGCAGGTATATTGCCGTATTTAGTCCACACTTATATCCCGCCACCTGTGTAGTGCCCTTCAACATCTTGCAGGTTGTCAGCTTGGATAAGCACCTGGACCTACGCCAAATTTTGTAGAGGATTGTTGTTTTATGCGAGGGGGGGGGGGGGGGGGGGGGGGCTTAATAGATTTTATTGTTGTGTAAGTACTTACTGCCCACTCCGGGGACATGTAGTGTCGGCATCTAGTTGCTTCAAGGTATTTGTAGACCGCGTGATCTTCACGTTCAAGAACTCTGACAATCATCGTGGCCACACTTATTCCAATATGTCCGCCGGGTTGCATTTCGGACTTAAGTCTCCACCCCTTGACATGAATCTCTGTGCCAGCACGCATGTGCGCTATCCAATCTCTGATTTACAAAACAAACAGTTAAATGTTATTTTATGTTGCACCCAATGCAGTAGATGATACGCACAGCCAGGTTTGTAAAATTTACGGCACAATGCAAAATGCACCTGTCTAGTTCATCCCCATTGCAGTCCATCAACCACCTGTACAAAGTCTCCATCATCGGTGTCGGTTGTCCAAGCTTATGTTCCAGGAATGGGAAGGGCGGATTCCGAAAAACATGCATCCCCAGTTCCTGTCTCCTTGGCTGAGGCTTATTGACGCGCGGCAGTGCAGTGGAATAAGGGACTACGCTCATGCTCCCTGCATCTAACATGTGGTCAGGGTACATGTGCGTTGTTGTAACAGTGCACGGTTTGTGACATGGTAAGTTTTTTTTACAGCATTTTCAATGCGTATTATTACCTTGTGTTAGACTATTGTAATTATAGTATGTGTAATTATAGTAGTCTCTTTGATGTACGGCCGTATGGTTGGCATGGATGTCACCCCGGTCTATATATGTATGACGTTCACTTGAGATGAAATACAATCAATTATTCCCATATTTTTCATGGTATCAGAGGCCGGAACGCTGGCCACCAGTGGGTGCTCCCTGCTGTCCACCAGAGGGCGCACCGTGGGGGCGCGCAGGAGGAGTGGGCGCCCCATAGCGCGGCGCGACAGGGTCACCGGTGTTTGCCGCCGGGCGTGGTGCGACGACAAGTGCGGCGGGAGACGAGGGCGGCCTCGCATCGATCTCCATCTCCTCTAGGAGGAGGTGCGTCCGAGCCTCTGCGAAGGTCGGGAACGGGCGATGCATCTTGAGAATGGACACCATGTGGCGGAACTTGCCGCTCAAGCCACGGAGGAGGGTGAGCACCATTTGACGATCACCAATGGGGTCGCCGAACTCTGCAAGTGATGCAGCCATGGACTCAAGACGACGACAATAATCTGTGATCGGCAGGGAGTCTTGGCGGAAGTTGCGGAATTGCGTCTCGAGGAGGAGGGCGCGGGATTCCCTCTGACCGAGGAACTCATCCTCAAGGTAGCACCAAGCTTCGCGTGCAGGTCGCTGCCGCATCATGAGCGACTGTTGTAGATCGCCGGAGACTGTGCCGTATATCCATGTCAACACGACACAGTCGGCCTGCACCCACGCCGGGCGCGTGGGGAACGCCTCATCCTCAAGGACGTGGCGGTCAGCAGCAGCAGCAGCACCCTGCTGCTGGCGCCCCTCCCGGCTTCAGCCACGCATCCTCGGGTGTGCACCCGTCATTTGCACACCCCTGGGCCGGCACCCTCCAGATGTGGCCCTACGGGCGTCCTCCACCAGCACCACCAGCGTTCACCGCCGTCCCTCAGTACGGCTACGGCGTCTCCTTCAGCGGCGTCCCGAGCGGTGGCGCCTATGGCTCCGGCTACACCGCTCCGCCTTCACCGTACGCCTACGGGGGAGCAGCGCCAGCGTTCCAGGGGCCCTCGCCGGCCTACCAGGTGTCACAGCCGGCACCCTGGAACCCCGCACATGGAGGCGCATGGAACCAAGATTCCCTGGTGCAGAACTTCAACACCATGACGCTCACTCCATTGGCACCATCAGAGTGGTACGCCGACTCTGGTGCCGGCTCGCACATGACTGCAGATGCTGGTAAACTTTCCACCATTTCCCTCCCAAATTCATCTACACCTTCATCTATCATTGTGGGTAATGGTGCCTTACTTCCTGTCACTGCCATCGGATCACATACTTTTTCTTTTCCGCATCGGCATTTAGTTCTTAATAATGTTTTGGTCTCCCCTCATATTATTAAGAACCTAATTTCCATTCGTCGCTTTACCACCGACAATAACTGTTCCATTGAGTTTGATCCGTTTGGTCTTTCTGTGAAGGATTTGCAAACCAGGAACGTGATCGCCAGGTGCAATAGCTCTGGCGACCTCTACCCGTTCTTTCCACCAGCCACCAGCACCTCTGCACTCCTCGCTGCTCCCACTTCGATTTGGCATCGTCGTCTTGGTCATCTTGGGCGTGAAGCTTTGTCCAAACTTATTAGCTCCAGTGTCATCTCGTGTAATAAAGATGATCTTCATCATTTGTGTCATGCTTGTCAGCTCGGACATCACACTTGTCTTCCTTTCGGTTTATCCGGTTCTCGAGCTACAAATAATTTTGATTTAATACACTGTGATCTCTGGACATCTCCTATTGTTAGTGTGTCAGGCTACAAATATTATCTTGTTATTTTAAATGATTGCTCACACTACATTTGGACTTTTCCGCTTCGCCTAAAGTCCGACACTTTTTCTACCCTTGCCAATTTTTTTGCCTATGCTCGCACGCAATTTGACACCACCATCAAGAGCGTCCAATGCGACAACGGCCGGGAGTTCGACAATTCCCCAGCCCGCACGTTTTTTCTCTCCCACGGTGTCACCCTTCGCATGTCGTGCCCCTACACATCCCAGCAAAATGGCAAAGCCGAACGTTCCATTCGCACTCTTAATAACATTTTGCGCTCTCTCTTGTTTCAGGCGAGTCTCCCTCCGGTCTACTGGGTTGAGGCACTTCACACCGCCACATACCTCGTCAACCGGCTCCCCACCAAAACCCTCGCCTCCTCCACTCCCTACTACCACTTGCATTCGACCCAGCCATCCTATGAGCATCTCAAGGTTTTTGGTTGTGCCTGTTACCCCAACATGTCTTCCACAGCACCCCACAAACTTGCGCCCCGCTCATCCCTATGTGTCTTTCTTGGCTACTCCTCGGAACACAAAGGCTATCGGTGTCTCGAGCTCGGGTCGAATCGCATCATCATCTCCAGACATGTCGTTTTTGATGAATCTTTCTTTCCTTTCGCCGACATGTCTACCTCACCAATGGCGTCCTCAGCCTTGGACTTTCTTCTTGATGACAGTGACCTCACCGCTCCTATTCCTGGAGCAAGGATTGTGCATGCAGGTACTCCTCCCGACGCTCGTGGGGCACCTGAGCCGCCCACGCCACCTCCTGCGCCGTTGAGCGCCGGGCCACGGTCTCCAGCGCCGCGTGCTGGACAAGGGGCGCCCTGCCCCTCCTCCGCCAGTGCACCCAGCGCTAGGCCAGGGGCGCCCAGCTCTCCCGCGACGACCACCGGTGCTGCTGGTGGCAGCGCCACCTCGCCAACCACGTCCCAGGCCGGCGCTGCTGCCCCTGTGTCTCGTACACAGGCTGCTGCCAGTAGCGCCGCGGCCACCGGACGGACGCTCGCCACCAGGCCGATCTCCATCACCCCCGTCGACAACGCGCACTCCATGCGCACCCGCGGCAAGGCCGGCATAGCACAACCGGTGGATCGGCTCAACCTCCACGCTGTGCCCATGTCGCCTCTGCCCCATTCCGTTCGTGATGCCCTGTCTGATCCTAATTGGCGCTCCGCTATGCAAGCTGAGTTTGATGCGCTGATCGCCAATGATACCTGGAGCCTGGTACCACGCCCTCCCGGCGTCAATCTTGTTACTGGCAAGTGGATTTTTCGGCACAAACTGCACGCAGATGGGTCTCTTGATCGCTACAAGGCACGCTGGGTCCTTCGAGGTTTCACCCAGCGCCCTGGTCTGGATTATGATGAGACTTTCAGTCCGGTCGTCAAGCCAGCGACAGTTCGGGTTATTCTCTCTCTGGCTCTCTCTCAGAACTGGCCCATCCATCAGTTAGATGTGAAGAATGCATTCTTACATGGGACTCTCACCGAGACAGTGTACTGCATTCAGCCCTCTGGTTTTGTGGATTCCTCCCGTCCGGACATGGTTTGTCGTCTCAACAAGTCTCTGTATGGACTGAAGCAGGCTCCTCGTGCTTGGCATCACAGGTTCGCTTCATATCTCTCTTCCATTGGATTTGTTGAAACCAAGTCGGATAGTTCGCTATTTATTTATCGCCGAGGGTCAGACACTGCCTATTTGTTGCTTTATGTGGATGATATCGTCCTCACTGCCTCGTCTGCCGAGTTCCTTCGCCATATTATTGGGGCTCTTCAGCGTGAGTTTGCTATGACGGATATGGGTCAGCTAAATCATTTTTTGGGTATTTCTGTGACACGCTCTGCAGATGGTTTGTTTCTCTCCCAACGGCAGTACACTCAGGATATTTTGGAGCGCGCCGGGATGAGTGCGTGCAAACCATGCAACACGCCTGTTGATCTCCACTCCAAATTATCTGCAGATGGACCTCCTGTTGGTGACGCTACTCAGTACCGCAGCCTGGCAGGTGCTCTACAGTATCTGACTTTCACCCGTACAGACATTGCCTTAGCTGTTCAGCAGATTTGTCTCTATATGCATGATCCTCGAGAGCCACACCTTGCAGCTCTCAAGCGCATCTTGCGGTACCTACAGGGCACTATGTCACTTGGACTGACCATGCGCCGGTCTTCCTCTACGGAGCTTGTTGTCTACACGGATGTCGACTAGGCTGGATGTTCCGATACTCGCCGGTCGACCTCTGGCTATGCAGTGTTCCTCGGAGACAACCTGGTGTCATGGTCTTCCAAGCGCCAGCACACGGTATCCCGGTCCAGCGTCGAGGCCGAATACCGTGCTGTGGCGAACGGTGTTGCCGAGGCTACTTGGTTACGTCAGTTACTCCTTGAGCTCCGCCACCCACCTCGCCGTGCCACCCTGATATATTGTGACAACGTCAGTGCCGTATATCTCTCCAGCAACCCAGTGCAGCATCAGCGGACGAAGCATGTTGAGATCGATCTCCATTTTGTTCGAGAGAAGGTCGCCCTCGGTCATGTTCGAGTACTTCATGTTCCTACGACATCGCAGTATGCCGACGTCTTCACCAAGGGTCTTCCCACCTCATTGTTCCAGGAGTTTCGGTCCAGCCTTACCGTTAGCGATGCTCCCGATTAGACTGCGGGGGAGTGTTAGACTATTGTAATTATAGTATGTGTAATTATAGTAGTCTCCTTGATGTACGCCCGTATGGTTGGCATGGATGTCACCCCAGTCTTTATATGTATGACGTTCACTTGAGATGGAATACAATCAATTATTCCCATATTTTTCACCTTGGTCCAGACTGGTGGCATCCGTCACTGGTCTCTGTTTCTTTGACCCAGGTTCACCTGGCTCGTCATCGAAGGATCCTTTGTGGATGGAAATGGGGTATGGTTTCTGGTGTACTCATTCATACTTCGGCGCTTTGCGCATTTCTTAAAACGTTTCCCGCCAACCCTTTGGTCGCCTGCCTTCGCCTTTGCTTCTCCACTCTGGGTTCCTTTTTATAAAATTGGATAACAGAGAACACAATAATCTTAGGTTAACAAAGACACGTAGACATAAGATGGGTGCAGGGAGAAAATGTGGGGTAAAAGCGAACTGTTGCTGGATCGCACCTGTCTCTCCTGGAGCTGGGGCATTGTTCATGGAAGGGGGTGTGCCAAAAAGTGTGCTGCCCTCTCTTGCGCTGCTCCCAATACCGCTGACCCCCCTTATCCCCCTTGCCGCTATTCTCAGCTGTTCTGCAACGTTACCACGGGATGCAGCGAGATTACATTCCAACTCTTCAACCAACCTGTCGTCCCTTTGGGCAATAGTCTGGATAACCTTCGATGCCCAAATCTGTTCACTCTTACTGACAGAAGTTTCAATGTTCGATCGCCTTGCACTGGATTTGCTGTTGGAACGTACGCCTTTCCCCTTCCAGCGCACATCAGAGATCCCTGGCGCGCGTACCTGGGACATTTGTTTTAAGAAGTCATATAGTTGCACTGTGAAAGATTGGGAGAACCGGAGTTACATACTGAAAACACTTTTTTAGCTGCGGTCATAGCCATGCACAAAATAGCCGATGAAACTTTTTAGCAGGTTATGTGCATGTACCTGTAAGAACAGTAGGCACCCGCCGAGCAGTAGGTTACGGCTGCCTCTTGCGATGTCTTCTCTGATCCGGCGGGCGGATAGTCGCAGCGTGCGTATTACAAATTCAGCCCAGTTGTATTCATGGAGCTGTTCAGGAACGCTAACAACTTCTAGCACATCCTTACATATGCTTGCCCCACCTCTAGAGTTCGACCACAAGAAGTACGCACAACTTATCAAAGCAGCTGCTGCACGGAATGCCGCACTTGTGGAAGGGTCTCCAGTTGTTCACGATCTTTTAGCTCGTACCAAACGTGCTTAACAGTTGACAAATCTAGATGCTTAACTCCAAGTATCTTCTTAACCCTACTCTCTACAACAGCAGTATCCTCAGCTATTGTACCACCCACAAGTTTGCCACCACTACGAACTGACAGCACCTTACTAACGTCAGCCTCTGTGATGCGCAGCTCAACACCATCCTCCAAAACAATGCTACCAGTATCTGGGTCCAACATCCGGAGTAGCCACAATGACAAAGCCCTGTCCAAGCTTGATATGCTTGGAACATTAAGCAGCCCACCAAGCCCCGTTTCCTTGATCAGGGCTTGCTTCCCATCGCTTAGATCCGATAGCGCAAGACGCACTAACCTGGGGCTGTGGCAGCTGCAAAGCACGACGAGTTCGTCATCTGTCTTCAGTGCTACCGGCGACAGCGCGTCGTCGCCACCCCGGCTGGACGACGATCCGACCCCGTGAGTCCCTCCATCGGAGCTCTGATTTGCCGGCTTTTTGCTCGCTCTTGATGATCGCTGAACTGACTCCATACTCCTTGCACTGGCGGGCATTCGAGGACCAAAGTCATTCGATGACGCTCAAATGCGATTTAACCAAGGGAAAAACGCACAACCGACTCGATGGAATAGCGGGGTCACTTACATTTTCGCCGATGTGCGGAAATGAGGTTGCGCTGCTCGTCCCCCCTTTCTCTCCGGCGGCACCTCCTCTTCTCGTTCGCGGCAGGCGTCAGATACCACAGCGGCGACGCGGGCGGTGGCTTCCGTGCGAAGAATGGGGTCGAGCTGAAGGACGTCGCTATCGTGCTTACTTCGGTTGCGTCATTTCAACTGGGGGTGAAGTAAATACGCAACCCATCCTCCTTTGTACTGCAACGCAAGTATTCTAGAGTGTGCATCCATGACAAGCTTGCACAAATATTCTAGAGTGTGCCTATATGACAATGACACACCTAGCTTGCATAGGGTTGGCAAAAAACGCAATATTGTCATATAGGCACAACATTGCCACTTCTATGCCATTGTCACACAAAAGTCATAACAAGCAATGAGTCTATACACATTGCCAAAAGCGGAGGATGTACATCGCAGGAATGCAAAATCCATGTCAATTTCGGCAATAAAGCATCAACCGAAACTTTCACCTTACTGCCCAAAAAGTAGACGCCACATTTCGTACTCTAACTGACTTTTTTCAAAAACCGAAACTTCTGCTCAAGGCTTCACCAGAATCGTTGTGGCCCGATCAACTAGAACAGCCTGCGACGCTTTGAAGCATCACATCGGCGGTAAGTAGACTCATGTCCCTGCCCATCGGGTGTATCCGGTTTTGAGGTTGAAGCAACTTCTCCTGCGACCGCCTGTGAAAGTGCATTAAGGATTTTTTTTTTAGATTTTAGGATAAATTGTGACAAACAATAAAAATTTGATGTTATTTTATGAGTATGTGTGCAAAAACTATGGTAATGTAACTCTATTGACAAAAAAGAAAATATAATTGTTGGCTCTTTACCTCTGGTGTTTCTAGTGTTTTAATTTTTTTAAGTCATAGGACCACTGTATTATTAAAGGGGTTCAGCATTTTCTGTTTTGACAGACATGTTCGAGACAAGCTGCGGACTCCAGAACGTTGCTCACTTCAGCAGAGCCAGACTAGTCCGTCAAAGCTTGCGGACTCCAATGAAGTAGCGCCCCGTTACTCTCCGGACTTGTCTGAGAGCGGATTTGTCCGCTGGGCGGACGGACTCCAGAGCGGTTACACCGCGACCTGACCGGATTTGTCTCTCGGCCGAACTAATCTGCTAGCGAACTTATCCGTGCCCTCTACGAACTCCAAAGAAATGACTATATTACTGTTGAGCTTGATGTGCAGACTTGTTCGGACCTCTGGACTAGTCCGCTTTTGATATCTTTAAAAGTTCATCTTTGATTGATCTATATAATCTCTCTTTCCCTCACGTCTTAAGGTTATCAAAACCTTATACATCTTTTCAAATTACGCTTTGAGATCCTATGTGATCCACCTCTTCTCCTCTAGTCGTTTTTTATTAAACCTGCTAGGGTTTTGATTGAAGGAAGAGGAGATTATGAGTCGCAAGACTTGCAGGACCTGTTACTCTTAGAGATTCGTCTTTTAGACAGTTAGATGTAGCTTGGAATCCATCAAGACTATTGTGGTGAGATCCGATAGGTTTGTATCACCCCTCATCGATACAGTGAAAATCAAGTTGATCTTTGTGGTCACTTGAAGAGATTTAGGGTTGAGTGCAACTCGGTTCTTTGTGTACTCCTCAACAAAGAGGTAGACTTCTGTGTAGAGCTGAACTTTAATAAAAAATCTCTGTATCTCTTGTCTCTGTTTGTATCTTTTTTCGCTGTGATTAGCAGACTTATCCGCAAAGACCTATCTGTTACCGGATAAGTCCGACTGACCGAACTGGTCTGACCTCTGTTTTACTGATCAAATTATTGCTTATTCACTCTCCTCTAGGGCAACTTTCAGCTTCGCCTGTTACATGTGCAGCGGCGTCAACCAAGTCATGTGTCTCACCTGTTCCTTCCAGGGCGTCCATGATTCGAGTGGCCGATGGAGGGCTTAGTCTTGCGCTGGGAATGGAGACGTTTAGCATGGCGCCGATGCAGATCGTAGCCTCTACCGAACGCTGCATAAAAGACGATCAAAACAATGACATCCGGAGGTGGCCTGGTGGCAGTGTGAACTTCCATTGCTATGTACAAACAGACGTGCTGGATCGTTTGCTCCCTCTGCTGCGGTCTCCGGAGTTGTGCTTGGTACTGCAGTTACGTCGCCGCGCGGGGTTTCAGCAACACCACTACAAAAACAGTTGTCGTCCCCCGAGAGCCTGCCGTCGTCCCCTGAGCCGCCCCGCCCGTCCGAGCCGCCATCGTGGAGGTCACCCCGCACCCCGCCGCTTCATGAGCCTCGACGGCCCGATGCGGAGATCTGCATGCCGAGCCGCCGACCAAACCCGCCGTCGCCCCCGCACCGCTGCCGTCATCGCTCCCGCACCGCCGCTGATGCCGACGCCGCGAAGTCCCACCACCATTGAGAGAGAGAGAGAGAGAGAGAGAGAGAGAGGGATGTGGAGGCGGCGCCCGCGAAGGAGGCTTG
>BCLG01002861.1:0-26197 GCA_001602295.1 Zoysia matrella | reverse complement strand
CCCCCCCCCCCCCCCCCCCCCCCCCGACTTAACAGAATGATGCATACTGCAAACATCATCATGGAATATATAATGCGCCATCAAAATGAGCAATTCAAGCGCCTACGTCTGGTACAGGAAATACTTCATGTTATAGTACCAAAATACACAGTACAACATTACACCCTCAATCACATTGCATTCCTGAGGATTGCAGCCTCCCTCTCCAATTGCTTCTTGTGGCACTGCTGCTTCGTGTGCCCGTGTGCCCGACAAGGTTACATCTTCCACATCTTGGGGGGCGTTTACTTCTTGTAGCTGCGGGTACCCCGGAGGATGGCAAGTCACCATCCGCAGCGCCGGCTTTGCTATTGATGCCTCGTTGCGGAGTACACAGTTCATATCCTGGCTTGTCTCTCCTTGACGATGGACAGCCCCGTTTCCGATGCGGGATCGGTGTCTTCAGCCTGCTTAACACATTGAAGTTGCTTGATGATGTTGTGTCACCGTCGGTTGTTGACCCGCTGCTTGCACCTGTGCTTCTGCAGCCCATGTTGCGCCGGTCTGTTGCCCTCGTTGTTAAGCTGGCATTGCTCATTTCATTGCAACCTGCTATCTCCTGAAGTGACAGACCATCTTGTATACCGTCTATTACACGTAATTTTGACTTTGCTTCTGCTACGAGCCTAACAAATGTTTCATCAACTAATACTGAAATTTCAAGATCAAGATAACGGTATAGCCATGGAACCTTACATGTGAGAAACAAATACAAAAATAGATACAGAATACCGAGGCACTAAATGATGAAAACTGAAGCACTTTTCTTCTTCAAGGTAGTTAATATTGGAGTTTGTTCTTGGCATTTTGTCAAACTCGCAGTCTGCATCAGTGCTGGTGGCAGAGAGATATGTATACTTGCCCCAGGAGCTGCACCTTGTGGAGCTATGGAGAAATACCATGGCAAGCGAGTGCCCACGTCACTGCGCACACTGGATTGGGAGCAAGCAAATACTCTAAATGTTAACCCTAATCAAGAGAAACAAACAAGAAATTTATAGTACAAATTAGTATCTGGAAGGAATCCCAAGCAGACGTACGGAGCCGCTGTGGCCCTCGAGCCATCCTCTTGCAGCCGACGCACTGCCGTCGTGCCATACACCTTAGGCAAAGCCGCCGTCGTCGAGGCCTGTGCCCGTAGTGAAGCTGCCACCATCGCAGCCCCCGCCCGCGGCCGAGCTGCCGTCGTGGCCGCCGCCCTTCCTAGCCATCTCGGGGATGAGCCTGACGAAGAAAACAAGGTTCTGCAGAAGACGGAAAGCTTGAGGAAGGGATTCTGAAGGATTTTGCGGGCAGGAAGGGATTTCACGCGTACGAGAAAACCGAGCCACATAGGATCTGCTTGTGGACGACCGGAGAAGACGATGTCACGTACAACGCGAGTTTCACCGTCGGCGAGGCATTGGACCACGAGCCACTCGGCGTCGCTTCGTGAGAGGACGGGCAAGCCGTCTGCAAGGCAAAGAAGGGGTTAATTGCAAAATCACACGCGACACAGACGGGGAAACAACGCCCGTTGTACATGCCCTGATGATGTTTGCTGATGCCCCAAATGTTTGAAAAACCGTTTTAACCGTGGAAACCAGCGGTCGACGGTTTCACGGTTTTTAGAGAAATTAGAAAAATGGTTCAAAAATCGGTTAAAATTTAATTTTTAAATTTTGCAGCGATTGGCAGTTTGTAAACCGGTAAGACGGCCGATTTTACTGGTTAGCCGGTTTCTAGATATACCGGCAGAGCGATAAATCGACCGGTTTGAGCGAAAAACCGAGTAACAATAAAAAATTTAAAAAATATTGTAAAATAAAGAAAAAATAGAAAAATTCAGAAAATTTTAGCATGACTTTTCTTAAATTTTTGCAATACATTTACACAATATATACTTCATTAATGAATAAAAAACACACAATTTGACAATATATCTATATCAATGAAATCCATACACAACAAGTCATCAATTCACAAATTTCATCCCTATGTAAAGTCCATACGTAGAGTCCACGATAAAGTCCATACATAAAATTCATACACAAAGTTCATATTTTACATAAGAAATGTATTCCAATCAAAATAAGCTCTGTCGCACTCATAACTTGATATTATTTGAGTTCCTCTAGTAGCGAGTAACTCCGCTTTGAATTTATTCTAAGTTTGACCCGTCCAAACGGAAGTTGTCTCCCATTTTGAGCGCAATATGTGATAAAATTTTAGATTCTGCCGTTGGTACAGTCATGTGATCATTGGTTGTGAGTTATGATCACTTATAGCATAATTGTAGGACTTAAAACTTTAGTCGTAAGAGGTATCACTGTCTGTCCCAAGTAGTAAGCACCATATTGATGCTATCTACTCTTTATTGTGGTCTTTTGTGAGTGTAGAGCGTCATAGTCTTGATCCTGTGTAGCATGTGTAAAGTCTGTCTCATCTGCAAAAGAAGTCAAAGTGTAAAGAGAAAAGAGTTAAAATTACTCATATGATGCGAAGATATGGTTACCTGTGAAATGATACATAGTAACTGGTGGCTGGGAGTCAGGAACCACGTCCGTATCGTCTGGTGCATCTCCAAAATCTGTCTGGGAGCTGCTGTCATTGGACTCCTGATAAGCTGAGGCTTCGTCTGGCGTCTTTAGAATCTATCAAGTCGTCGCTGCCCACTTTCCTATCTTTCCATTTCCCTTTACCTTTTTCTTCGCCTTTGCTCGTAGTCTTTTTCTTTTTATCACACATCTTTTTTCTTTGGCTCTGGTGCTTTCTTTTTTCTACGTGAGTGTCTCGCACATTTTGTTCTGTACATTCAGATATCGTTGAAGCACGAGACAACTATAGAAACTGTATACTAGTTTCATCAGTGCTCACTAAACGGGATGGTAGGGGAGTGTCACTCTCCGTGTCCTCTTCATCAAAAAGAGTATCAGCATTTGATCTTCCATATTCCATCCAATCTCTAATTGGATTAAAAGAATCACACAAGAATAGCTACATGAGACGATCAAAGGGATCAACTTCTGGTGGGTTATATGTGAATTCAGCATCCCGCATCCGTATTTTGAGATTGTAGTTGATATATACCAACTTATGCAATTTAGCATAAAAGAGTATGTTACGCACTTTTGTGTGAACAAATGTGAATGTACTCTAATTACGCTCACATCCACTAGATGATGCGCACTGCAACACTAAGCGCAAAGCAAGCTTCTGAAGATTTAGTCTCAGCACTAAACATGTGCCACCATTGAGTAGATGAAGTTTTCGTATCCACTACCATTCTGTTGGCCAACTCAATGGCGAATGCACCTTGTTTTTTTCTCTAAATTTCCGCCTCCTACAGGGCCTGAACACACATGTCGGTGGGTGCCATACATGAAAATGCATCTTGAATATCATGCAACGTATTTGCATCGAACCTATATGAATAGTGTGCCCTTGAGTTCAACGCTCCAGCTGCACATATAGCAATAATTATATACGTAGGAATCATTAATGAAATGCATTAGTGGTTATGTTGGTAAACATATTTTACCTGCATTCATAAATGTGTCATTGCAAATATCATACATCCGACGATTAATAACCTTCATGTATCTCTCGTACTCTCCATCATCATTTGCAGAAAAGAGCTTGATACTTATTTTTTAACAGATGATACCTCATAAGAACTTCACTTAAGTTCGAGGTTTTATCTTGATCAAAAAACCGAATTAATGCATACAATAGTTGCACGGCATTAACCAGATACTTCAGTGTGTCCCACTATGACATGCTGGCTAGGCATGAGTGTGCATATCTTCTCTTATCAGTGTTGGACTATCAATTTTCTAAGAAACTTTGAGAACACATCTATGTCATGACCTTTTCCCTCTGACATGTATACTCTCAAGAAACATATAGTTGGTGTCAAAATGGGTTGCATTCTATCTCACCAACTCATCACCAATAGCATTCGTCATCATGGAGCGCAGCTGATTATGATTGTATAACCAACAAGAAACTCTGCGAGTAGATTCTATCACAGCTTTGTTTTCTAAAAAGTCTTCAATAGTCTTTAGCATCAAGTTGGTTGTATGTGCCACACACGGTTGCCAGACAATATGATTGTACTTGTTACTGAGATGATTGCATACTTTTTTGTAGTTGAAACCATTATCAGAAATAACCTGAACTAATATCAATGCACACTTTATTCATTTCCTGCAAATGAACATGCTATCGATCAATATGACAGTGGTGCAAGTATATTGAATGATCAAATGCAAGTAACATATGGACATATCTTAAATATAAACTCTTTTGACTTGCTGTTCCCTGTAACATCAGAAGACTTGTGAAAAAACACGACACCGTTACAATAGATCATAAAATTTATCAAGCTCATCCCCGTAGGTCCAGTTCAAAAGTCGCACATGATAGTAACACCGTGCGTCAGCCACTCTAGCTTGAATTTCTCGAATTGCTTCTGAATGTCTTTCTCATTTTGATCAAGGTGTGTGTCATCTATTTTCCTGCCAGTTGGGCTAGGAACGCTCTCATGTGCAAACATAATGAATCATGAAACATACTGTGAACATAATGAAACAAATAAAAGTAACGTATCTTATCTCTGTGTCTCCTTGTTTGTGCTAATGAAGTACGGATTATCCGTCTTCCTACCAGCTATAGCTTCTGTGTGGAAGAATTTGGACCATGCCTTTCCAATTGCTGACTTTGCTAGCTTGCTCTTTGCTGTCCATGGACCAGTATCTCTCCTGGTTTGAACCCGTGGAGTCGGAACCCGTTCCCTGTCACTTGACTACTGTGACATTGACCTTCTTATCATGCCAAATAATCTTCCACCACTTTGAGAGAAACCATCTGGACATTGAGAGAAACCACCTGCACCTGGTAGAAACGTGAGCATAACCCACCATATTACTGCCCTGATGTGCCAAATATTGCTTGAATCTCGTGAAACCACCCCCTCTCTTCACGCTCTTGCAATACTTGCGACAGAACCCGAGGTACACATTCTCCTCGTGTTCCCAAACTGAATCTGATTGATCCGCCGTATTACCTTGAAGAAAACAATGAAAATAAGCAACTATTTTGTACAACTATGAACCAAATGATCCAACATTTGAGGAAAATCAACTAAACCCTAACCTACCTCCTTTGCCACGGCTAACCGAGTAAATCGGCTAGCTAATCGGCCTAATCGAGCGGCTTACTGCGCTAGCCGGCCAGTTAGCCGGTGCCTCGGCTTCTCCCGCACGGGCGCGCGTCGGAGCTCGGCTAGCCGTCGGAATCCGCTCTTATCGCGCGGCTTGCCGCTGCCAGCGGTGGACCGCGCAACCGAGTGGCTAGCCAATGATTTCGCCCGGTTAGCCGGCCTTCGGCGCGGCTTCTGCTGGCTCGGCGGCGGACGGCGAGTAGATCGACAGAGCACGGGCGGCAAAGAGCAGAGGGACGAGTGGAGAAAGAATATGTGGCTCTGGTGCTCACCGGAGAGAATAGATCTCCTTTTCATTTTCTTCATTCAATCTTCTTTGATTTTTTTCGGCACTTAATTCTTTGATTTGATTTTTTACAAACCGATTTCACCACAATTCATCATTTTTCATCTAGTTTTTTACATATTTTTTATTTTAAAATTCATCAAATTTTCAAATTTTTAAAAATTCAAATTTGAAAACCAGTCCGGTTTGACCGGTTTTTGAAACCTTGGATGCCCTCGCCGACATGCAATCCCATATGGCCTGCATACAAGGGAAGAAAAACATCCTCATCCCATTCCCTCCTCTATGTGTTCTCCCACAAGATATGGCGATTTTTTATCGGCCATTCTTTCAAAGAGGATGTAACATGATAGGAGTAGAAGGAAAAGTCAAATAATAATTTACCGAGAGTACACACGAGAGGGAGACAAAGGAAGAGAGAAGGTGCACGAGGGAATGTCACTGACGTTACAACGGCGCCCGCCGGGAATGAGCAAGTTCTGCGATCCTACCAGAAAGGTCTTCGTCGAGTGCGCATGCTCATCACAGAAAAATCTGCTAAAATCGCCCAGTCGTCCACCTACCAAATAAGGATTAGTTAAGGCCTCGGCTTTCAAGCTGCCATACTCCTCTTCTGCACGTGACAAAGACGTGCAGGCCATGCTCCGCTGCTTCCTTGTACCGCTGCTTCTCTTCCACCTCCATCTCCATGGCCTCAGCCAGCTGTCGGAAGCCGGCGGCGACGGCGGCCAGTTCGTCTACAACGGCTTCGCCGGCGCGCGGCTCGACCTGGACGGCATGGCCGTCGTGGACCCCGACGGCAAGCTGGTGCTGACGAACGTCACGTCCCAGCTCAAGGGCCACGCGTTCCACCCGCCGGCGCTCCGCTTCCACCAGGGGACGCCGAACGGCACCGCCGCCCGGTCGTTCTCGACCACGTTCGTGTTCGCCATCGTCTCCGAGTACGTGACCGTGAGCGGCAACGGCCTGGCGTTCTTCGTCGCGCCGAGCAAGAACCTGTCCGCGGCCTCGCCGAGCCAGTTCCTCGGCCTGTTCGACGCCGAGAACAACGGGAACGCCAGCAACCACGTCTTCGCCGTCGAGCTAGATACCATCCGCAATCTGGAGTTCCGCGACATCAACAGCAACCACGTAGGCGTCGACGTGAACGGTCTCGTGTCCGTCGCCGCAGAGCCGGCGGGGTACTTCACCGATGATGGTACGGGAGAGTTCAGGAACTTGTCCCTATTCAGCGGCGACGCGATGCAGGTGTGGGTGGAGTACGACGGCCGTGCCAAGGTAGTCAACGTGACGCTGGCGGCCGCGGGGGCGCCACGGCCCAAGATGCCTCTCATCTCCGTCTCCGTCGACCTCTCGACGGTGGTGACGGACACGGCGTACGTCGGCCTCTCGTCGTCCACTGGACCGTACCGCACGCGGCACTACGTCCTGGGCTGGAGTTTCGCCATGGACGGAGCCGCGCCGCCTCTCGACTACACGAACCTACCCAAGATGCCTCGCGTCACCATCAAGCCACGGTCCAAGGTGCCCATTGTGGTCCTTCCCGTAGCCCTGCCGCTCGTCGCGCTCGCGTTTGTTTCTGGAGCGACCGTGCTCGCGCGGCGGCGGTCCCGGTACGCCGAGCTTCGAGAGGAATGGGAGGTGGAGTTCGGGCCGCACCGCTTCGCGTACAAGGACCTGTTCCGTGCCACCGACGGCTTCAACGGCAAGCACCTCCTCGGCGTCGGAGGATTCGGCCGGGTGTACAAGGGTATGCTCCCGGCGTCGAAGACAGAGGTCGCCGTCAAGATCGTAACGCACGACGCGAAGCAGGGGATGAAACAGTTCATCGCCGAGGTCGTCAGCATCGGCCGGCTCCGTCACAGAAACGTGGTGCCGCTCCTCGGCTACTGCCGGCGTCGGGGAGAGCTCCTCCTGGTCTACGACTACATGCCCAACGGCAGCCTGGACAGGTGGCTGTACGACCAGCGCGAGACGCCGCCGCTGAGCTGGGCGCTTCGGCTCCGCGCCATCAGGGGCGTCGCGTCGGGCCTGCTTTACCTCCACGAGGACTGGGAGCAGGTGGTGATCCACCGCGACGTCAAGGCCAGCAACGTGCTCCTCGACGGCGAGATGAATGCGCGGCTCGGCGACTTCGGGCTGGCGAGGCTGTACGACCGCGGCGCCGGCCCGCAGACCACGCACGTGGTGGGCACCATGGGCTACCTGGCCCCGGAGCTCGCGCACACGCGGTGCGTCACGCCGGCCACCGACGTGTTCGCATTCGGGTCGTTCGTGCTCGAGGTGGTCTGCGGGCGGCGGCCCATCGAGCGCGACGGCCCGTTCGTGCTGGTGGACTGGGTGCTGGAGCTCTTGCACAAGGGCACGGTCGCCGACGCCGTGGACGCGCGGCTCTGCGGCGAGTACCCGGCGGATGAGGCGACGCTGGCGCTGAAGCTAGGCCTGCTGTGCGCGCACCCACTGCCCGCCGCGCGGCCCACAATTCGGCAGGTGGTACAGTGCCTCGACGGCGACGCGATGGTGCCCGAGCCGCTGCCGTCTGACCAGAGCTTCACTGTGCTGGCAATGATGCAGAACGAGGGGTTCGACTCGTACGCCATGTCCTACGCGTCGTCAGCGGCCACGGCGGCGACCGCAGGCACTGCGTCGTCCGACCTGTCCTGAGGAAGGTGATGACGGCGGCCGGCGCGTAACCAAAAATTCTATCCTCGAAAATTTTGAGAAATTAGCTGTCAATTTCCTGAGTAAATTTTGAGAAAAAGAAGGATGATGGCTCTAAAATCTTCTCTGTGTTTCCTCGTAAGGATGAAATTTCTTAGGAATAGGCCGTCAAGAAAAGCATTGGAACTTACTCTCTGCATTTTTAAACCATTGTTATTCAGCCGCTAATTTAGTTTAAAAGAAAATTGGATTTGTTATAATCACAACATACTCTCTCTGTTATTTAATCGTTGTCGCCGTTGACTTTTAACTTAAACTTTGACTATTCGTTTTATTCAAATTTTTTTTAATAAATATCATATATTTTGTTATAATTTCATAAAACTAAAGCTAGTTTGTCAAAACTATCACAAAACTAAAGATTTAAAAAAGTATTTTACAAAACTACAGATTTAGCATTCATGTATCACAAAACTACATATTTTGTGGGTGGTGTATCACAAAACTACAGGTTGAAGAAGTCACAAAATCTGTAGTTTTGTGATACACTTCTTTAAATCTGATACATAGATGCACTAAATCTGTAGTTTTGTGCAACTATATGTTAAATCTGTAGTTTTGTGATAGTTTTGACAAACTAGTTATAGTTTTGTGAAATTTACTCTAATTTTATTTATCATTAGAGTTATTTGAATCACAACCTAAAATTTTACACATTTAAACTAATTTTTTGAATAAAATGAATGATTAAAGTTGATGTTGAAACTCAACAGAAACGAACGGAGGGAGTAATTGGAGAATGGAGGGATTTACTTAGTAATAATATTTGAGCAATGACTGATTATCAACTTAAATTCTGCCAGAAAGAAAGGGTTGGTCAAATCATCCTTTATTTGGACCTAAGGTCCTTTTGAAACGCAAAAATCTAATTTAAAAAATTTAGAAAATGAAAAAATTCCTACGTCCAAAAAAAATTCTAAATAATCAATCCGCGACCGCAAGCTAGCGTAGCGTGTGTGAGATCTCGGAAGATTTGCATTCCGCACGTGAATCAGATGTGGACGGCTCGCCACTTTATCGTTTCACATGGACCCGTGCATCAGGAATGCATATTTTATACTCTAAAAATCCAAATCCCTGACCCCGCACGGGTGGTAAACAAGGTTAAACTACCACCACCACAATTCCACGAATCAAATGTGAGAGTTGCATTGCAAGGCAACACAGGCGAATCCGCACGTGATTAGGGTCCAGGAATATTATGACACGTCAAGTCGATGATCTAGCCAAAAGAAAAACGTGACTGGCTTTTGGGTATTGGCAGTGGACGAAGGCTGAGCTGTGGAGATTAAATGGGCAAGGACAGTTGAGTGGTCTTGGGCCGATTCCACTCAAACTGTCAAAGTTGTATCTTTATTTAATTATTGATCTTGCATACCAACAGTACCGACGCAATCTGCGGCAAGGCAGCGAGTTTACCGAACTGTTCAAAACCACACAGTTTTGCAGTTTCTTTAATTCATCGAGAGAAATTTGAAAATTTTAAAAAATGGCCACTAGGTTCTATAATTATTTTGATAAACCAGAAAAATAACTCATTCTAATATAGCATTTCAATAAATGTTATTGCAATCTTGATTTTAAATTTTGACCGTTAAATTGAGCGATTTCCCCAGTTTTGGTTAAACCATCGTGCCTTGGTTTGCACGGTTCCATCACTAACATTGTTCTAAGTGTTCTTGATCACACTCTTCGTCCTCACAAAGTCCATATTGCTCTAGGCCTCAGAACCACACTTATGGTGTCATGGCTGTCGCTCTAATGGTGACCCCGCCTTGCTCCTGCTTCTATTTTTGTCCTCAGTTTCTTGCGCCATTGCCGCCAAGCGCTTGCTGTTGCTACTGATTGTGTCTGTTCCGGTCGCGGTCATGGCCGCTCTCCATATTGCCGCTCTCCATGGTATGGTTGTCCCGCAATATCGCTTTGATTTTTTAATTCAATTTTTATCATTTATTTTATTTAAAAATTTGTTCGAATATGTAAAATTTTAAGTTGTGAACAAATAATTCTAATGATAAATCAAATTATATCAAAATATATAAAATTTATTAAAAATTTTTTAAATAAAACGAATGGTTAAAGTTAAATTTAAAAGTCAACAGCGATATCAATTAAACAACGGAGTGAGTATATGCCACACCGAATGGGTTCTTCATTTGGGCACCATTGTCACCACCGTCCATGGCAAGACGGACCCTGCCATTGGAGGGATCGCTTATCACTGAGGCGTGGGCTTAAATGGGACAGGTGACATGTGTGGTTCGCAAGTCACTACCAAGGGTCTTAATCTGCTGTAGGAGATTAATTGTTTTCTCATTACTGAAGTACTATACTTACTCCCTCTGTCCCGCGATGAGTGTCGTTGTGGAAAAAATCACGGAGACCAAAGCAGCTGCCAAATTCCATTTCTACTCTCATCAATCATCCAGCACCTCCACGCCTCCGTGCCGTTCCAGCTAGTCTTGCTTGGCGGTTCTGCCTTGGACTCCGTGAGCCTACCATCGGAAGGTGAGAACGACACTCATCTAGGACAGAATTCGATCTCTAAAACGACAGTCATCATGGAACAGAGGGAGTACTATAGAATGGATTCCAGGTCTGTCTGAAGGTACACCGACAACGTTTTGCATAAGTATTTGTGTTTCCTTACAAAAATGGATTCTGCTTTGGCTCAGACTCTGAATTTCTATGGTGCCAAGCATTCATCACTTTGTACGGGCTACAAGATGCCATTTTCCCCATATCTGTTATGTTGAACAATTCTCTGGTTTGTTTGTTTTTAACCAAAGTATCTCTCTGTTTGTAAATTGATGTTGCAGTTGATTTTTAATATCAACTTTGATTATTTATTTTATTTAAAAAAGTTTGATGAATATCATATAGTATATTATAGTTTACTTTATCATTAAAATTATTTAAATCACAACTTATAACATTTAGGAAAGAAGAAAATATGAAATTCTTAAAAATATAATATCATTAAAACAAGAGATATGTTATGGTGATTGAGAGATGCCGGAAGTACATTCGCCTTTTTAATTAATCACAGCAACCGATTTTTAAAAATTAGTATCAGACCTATTATTTTTTGATACTAGACACACTATTTTTTGTACCGAGTTTACCACCATTTTGATACCTTCGACTACGTAGCTCCATATTTTTAACCGTTGGATCTGATCAAATAGACGGTTGTGTTTAATTTCAAATATTGTAACATCTCTCCATTAAAAATCGTCTAACTTTATTTTATGTTTGGTATTGCGAAGTACTATATGTAGGCAATTTAACTCCACCGTATCATCGTGACATTTCGCAAATATACAATGTCTGGCCATCTTATTATACCGACGCATACACTTGCAGTTGCAACTTTCAGCCAATGGAGCCAACATATAAGACACAGACGCACAGTGCACAGGGACGACGTCAGACAGTATCACAGTATTTGTGGTGGTACAAACTGCAATTGGACAGCACGCAGAAACCGGAGGATACATGTACAGCACGCGGCGGCTGACACGCAACGGCACAGGCCAGAACGTGTCGTGCGCGCACATCTTCCGCGCGGCCACTTCGCCCACGCTCAACGTCCGCCGCAGCGGCGCTTGAGGTCGTCGACGAACTCGTCGAAGTTGCGCCGTGACGAGCCGCCGGGCGCGACGGCGGCCTGGAGCGTGGACCTGAGCTTCCGCACCTGCTCCCTGAGCTTGTCGCCCTCCTCCCCGCCCATCGTCAGGCCCTGGATCCTTGCCCTTACCTCGTCGGCGCGCACGGCGCCGCGGTCGCCGACGGACGCGCCGGCGCCCCACTCCCTCACGACGATCCTGCGGTTGGTGAACTGGTCGGTGAGCAGCGGGAAGCAGAGCATGGGCACGCCGGCCCACACGCTCTCGAGGATGGAGTTCCATCCGCAGTGCGTGAGGAACCCGCCGACGGCGGCGTGCGCGAGCACCTCCACCTGGCAGCACCAGGGCACGACGAGCCCGCGGCCCTCCGCGGCGGCCGCGAACCCCTCGGGCAGCGGGTCCGGGTCGTCGGCGCTGACCACGTCCGGGCGCAGCACCCACAGGAATCGCGCGCCGCTCGCCAGCACGCCGCGCGCGATCTCGTGCAGCTCCTCCCGCGTCACGTGCGCGTAGCTGCCGAACGAGACGTAGAGCACGGAGCGCGGCGTCTGCGCGTCCAGCCAGCGGGCGCAGCCGGCGGACTCGGCCCACATCGACGTGGCCACGGCGCTCCGCGCGAAGCCCGCCGGGAGGATCGGGCCCACGGCGTAGAACGGCCGGTCGGCGCGCAGCGCGGCTATGGTCGACGGCTCCAGCTCCTCCACGGTGTTGCAGACGACGAGGTCCGCGCCGCGGGCCTCCTCGAAGGCCTTGCCGATGATGCGGTGCACCACCGTGTTGGTGTCCGTGGCCTGCAGGTACGACATCAGCTCGTGCGGCTCGATCGACGGCACGCCGGGGATGTACGTGATCGTGTCCTTCCGAGGCTCTGTGTGCAGGAATAAAAAATGTTAGGAAACCAAACCACAACACGCGCACGGTCCGTGGCCCGCCGTTACGACGACGTCCCAGTCTTCTCTCTTTTGTTTGGCCAGATAGTGGTCTGTGTTCTTGATTCGCTCCGCACTTGTTCTTTTTCTTTAAAAAAAAACATCTGCGCTCCTGCTCTTAGAACGGGACAGTAACGTTGTTCCTCCGCTCTTACCATGCACATCAAAGTCCTATGTATGGACACTTCAATGACGAGAAGATCTTTTGAGCATTAGGTGCCGAATGGCTACTATTGTTTGTTGAATCTCATCAGTTACAAACAATTACCTAAGGCTCTCACCACACCTGTGCTTGTGCTCGCCGGCGGCCGCATGCAGGCCCGCTCGCTATAGGCCGCATCTACTCTGCCTTCGCTTGAATCGAGAGACCACCGAAAAGAAAGAAAAAAAAACTCGTTCAGCCTAAATCGATCTCGCGTCCTGTCCAAATCATGGTTGCTCCGTCGAAGTCGAGCTACAGTACCAACGAATGGCTCAGATGCTAGCTACTTCTCTGCATTGACTAGACCAATTCCGAGGATCCAAATCCACCACATGACCTGGCGTGGTGTCTCGCTGCCATAGTTTACAAAACCATTCAAAACTAGCTGATTTTGAAATTTATTAAAAATAAATTTAAAAAAATTTAAAATACCGAAAACCGATTCATAAACCATAAAATTAAGGAGTAAACCGGTGAAACTAATAAATTTCGAACTTTGAAATTGAAACCCAATAAAACCGAAGAAATCGGTGAAATCACTCGATAAACTTTAAAAAACCGATCGATTTACTGTAGCATTTCGTTCAAATTTTAATTTTTTAATTTGAAACAATTTTTGATTGATTTTTACAATTTTTATCAAATCGGTCCCAAAAATTTTAGCAGTTCAAAGGAAATAAAAACCTGCGTCACTGCCACACCACCGGACGTGCAACACGACATATGATCCGTCAATGTCGCGAGTCGCGTTAGCCGGCGACCGGCAGCCGCCATGTCTTGATTGGAAGCAAGCAGCTAGCCGGCGCAACAACTTTTGACTAGCCGAGTATTCTATTGGGCGTGTATAAGATAAGGTTATGTAAATGCTGGTGCAGGTCCAGTAGATACAATATTCTTTTAAGACTAGGAACAAACTTTTCGTTACGGAACCGGCTTAGCTAAATCGCTGGTTACAAGGCTGAGGGAGTACAAAAATTTTGGGATCTGGTCCAACCAAAGTTCCGATCCATTTCAGCCTTCTTTCAGCGCAGAAATCTCAAAGAAATTTTACAGAAATAAATTCAATTTATAAAAAGATATGTAAAATTCAGTAAAAATTCTTTTGTTCCAAAGGAACCCTTCCTCTGCGAAAGTATCGAAACTTATATTATATATAAAAATAAAACGCGTAGCTGTCATGCAGAGGAATCTAGCGAGCAGCATGTGGAGCTTTGCTATCGCGACTTGTTCTCGACCCAAAAATAGATCACACTCTACCACTGAATTGAACTGAAAGTCTGAACTGAATTATTAGCATAGAGAGAGAGAGAGAGAGAGAGAGTTATAGAGAGATGTGATGATGGTACCTTCGCATCTGAAGTGGCCATGCTTAGTGAGCAGGTCCATGTGGTAGTAGAGGTTGAAGATGAGCGCAGGCTCCGTCCAGAACGACACGTACGGCACACCGAGCTTCCGCGCCAACGTGGCCGGCCAGACGAAGAAGGTGTCGGCGACGAGGCAGGTGGACGCGGGATCCTTGACGACGCGGCGGCAGAGCAGGTCCTCGACGTGCGCGGGGAGGACGTGCATGATCCCCTCCATGAACGGGTCGTGGTTCAGCGACCGGTCGAAGCCCAGCGGGAACCCGTCGCTCACCAGCTCGTACCGCACGTCCAGCGGCTGGTGCTCCGATGAGCTGGACGCGCGCGCCGCGGCGAAGATGTCGTACCCCGCGGGGTCGGCACCGGCGCCGCACGCGATCTGGTGGTGCACGGACTCCGTGTTCACGAAGGTCACCGCGAACCCGCGCTCCGCAAGGCGTAGCGCCAGGTGCACCGCCGGGATCACGTGGCCCTGCAGCGGGTACGCGACCATCACGACGTGCGGCCTTCCGCCGCGGTCACCCGCGCCGAAGGTGGCACCGTTCGTCGCTGCGACGGTCTCCTGAGCCATGGACGGATCTCCCTCTCCTCTGTCTCGATTAGGGTGTGTGTGTGTGTTAGAGAATCTTGGAGAGAATAATGCGAGCTGCGGCGACGCCCGATATATAGAAGGCGACGTCGACGTACTCTCTTCTCTGTTGTCGTCCCTCATTTTTAATTTCAATTTTAACTATTTATTTTATTTAAAAAAATGGATAAATATTATATATTTTATTATAATTTAATTTACTATTAAAAATATTTTAATCACAAATTATAATTTTATATATTAAAATTTATTTTTTAATAAGATAAATAAACAAAATTAAAAATAAAAATTAACAGGGACAACAATAAAAAAAATAGAGAATTACAAAGGTTGAATGGTCGTCCGCGTGCGCAGGAAGCTGTGTATGAGTCACAGGCAGGAAGTAGCTGTGTGTACGAGTCACTGAGCAGGGTGATTCGTGTCGATGGTCGAGGGGCAGTTGCCGCGTGTGGTCAGGCCTGACGGCCAAGCAACGGCAACACGACCCCGACCGCCGGTCCGCTGCGCGGTGTCCAGCTACGTTCGCGGGCCCCAGTCGTCGGGCCCGGACGAGATGCGCCGTCGCCATTCATCGACGAACACGGCCGCAAGAGGGCGAAGCGACACGGCGTCGATTTGTCAGGTCGTACCTACGGCGCCGCGCATCATCAGGTCAAGATTAAGATGGGTTTGGTCGGATGGACTAGTGAAGCTTGCACGGATTCGAAGAACATCTCAGCCATAACGTGTTGATTAAACTGATATTTTGGGATATCTGCAATGATCCGTTGAAGAAAATGGATTGTTCTGCTCTGCTAATGGGCCGGCCCAGACAGTGGGCTCTATGTGCTCTACAGAAATCACGCGTTCTCGGTACAAGTACCACCCCTACGAGGATGGTTCATCTCTCCACTCCCTCAAGTTTCAAAAAAATCGTTGAAAACCACTTCATAGTTTTTATGGTGTTTGATGAAATCAACCAACAAGGTTTTTTTCTGGTCACCAACAAAAATAATTGAGATTTTTTTAAACATTTTCAAAGTTAGAATAACTAGTCGGGAGACCGGTTATTTTTTAATTATTTTTTTGTTTCCGTAGCCTATGCCTCAAATCGGAAAAGCCTGCCAGTTAGCCACCTAGACGAACAGCTTACTGAGTTTTGTTCTAATTTTAATTTTTGATTTTTGGCTGATAAATTGAGTGGTATTTTTGTTTCATAAAAACTGAAAAACTGTCGGTAAGACATGACTCGATCACTGAGGGTGCGTTTGATTGATGGGCAAAGTTGGATGGAAGATGGTGGCTTATTATATTTTTATAAATGAGTTCATCCACGCTTTATGGATGAGTTTCATTCATGCTAAATGTTTGTTTGATAGGACTAGGCGGTCAAGTTTTTTTTTGTTTGGTTGAACAAATAAGGGCGGATAATGAAGACAATTATTAACTAAATAAAAAATTTATTTTTTCAAATATCAATAGTTAATTATGTTAAAATTAATCCCCAAACATGGTTTATTATCAATATTATTATTAATTTAAAATAAAATTATCACTAATTATACTCTAATTAACCTATTAAGTAAATCAACAATAATTATAAACCTGAGTTATGTCATCCTTATTGCTAATTATTCATAGTATATAGGACTAATTATTGCTAATAATTTATCAATAATCAAGATTAGCAATATTGGATTGCTCCATCCAACCAATTTTGAAGGAGAAGCCCATCCAATATATTCAAAGAATATCCTTGTGTTACTCGTCCCTACCAGCCAAGCCCGTGGGCTTAAAACCACCAAAATGTGACCAGTACACTCTCAAAATGTATATAAGAGTGGCGAATAAAATTTAACGTTGGTGATTGATAAAAAAATTAAAAATACTGAGTGATTAATAAGAAATTTTAAATTGTTTGGATGGCTAATAAAGAATTATCCATTAGATAATCAAACATAATCACTTTGAGCCAGAATCACTTCTCATAGTAAATCACCTTAAAAATATATGCAAGATTAGGTTGACATAAGAACTAGTTGCGATTTCAATTTAAAATGTTCCAGCTTCATCAATATAGAAATGCTCCAAACGTAATTTTTCATTGTTCTAAAAGTATGACTTCGACAAATATAAAGTCTAAGCTAACTTAGAGATAGCAAATCTAAGTCTCAGAAGATAAAATGATAATGCTAGGTTGAGATATTGTCATCTCTTCACCACTTAGTGCAACTCCGGCCCAACTAATTCCAATGGATAACTTAGTTATCTCCTGTGATACTTTAGAATACCATATACTTTATTCGATTTTAAAATATTGACACCATTGACTTCTAAGTAATATTAATTTTTGATCACTTATTTTATTTTTAAAATGATTCAATCGTGTAAAATTATTTATCATGATTTAAATCACTGATAGAAAAACAAATAAAACGTGATGGTTCAAACAATAAAACGGAGCTGGAATCTTTTAACAATGTGAATACCTGCCGAGCAAACTTCTCTCCCTCGCCTTCTTCGGATAGAAAATCGAAACGATACCAAACTTCTATCCCCCGCCTTCTCCAACCCCGCACGCGACGGGCACGATAAAAACAAAGATATGATTATTCCGCCCTCCCATATCGGCCGCCTCCCCCATCGCGTCACTTCCACGTGGTCCCCACCAACCCAAAACGTCGCCCGCACCCCCGCTTTGTCTAGACCCATCGAGAACTCTCCCTGCAGTCCGGACCCACGCACACAACGGCCCCGCGCGTCAGTGATAGAAGAGATGACGCGCCCCGTGTCCGAGCCCCAAACCCCCTCCGCAAGAAAGAAGTTATAAAACTCAATTAATCCCCTGTCCGCCTTCCCAAATCTCGCATCCTCATTCCTCACCGCTCCGCCTGTTGTTAACGCTACTACGCCGCCAGCCGAGCCACCACCTACTCGCCGCCTCGAGCGCATCGCCGCCGAAGCACCGCGCGGTCCACCATGGCGAGCCAAGGGGAGCCTTCTGCCTCCGCCTCCGATCCGTAAGATCTCGCTCCCTCCCCTCCATGCCTCTCTTCCTGGCCCGATCCGATCTGGTGGGAGCCCTTAGAATTTGGGGTTCTGGGCCCCGATCTGGGTGCCGCGGCTGCGATTTCACGGTGGGGGTTTTGCTTGCTGATGGTGTCGTCTGTGGCCGTGTGTGCAGGAAGGAGAAGAAGGACTTCTCCACGGCGATCCTCGAGAGGAAGAAGTCGCCGAACCGCCTCGTCGTCGACGAGGCCACGAACGATGACAACTCTGTCGTCGCGCTGCACCCGGACACCATGGAGAGGCTGCAGCTCTTCCGCGGAGACACCGTGCTCCTCAAGGTGCGAATCTTTGTTATATTTGGGATGTTTGGCGGGTTAACCAGTTGTTAGCTGGAATAATTGGGCTGGTGCTAAGATCTATGTGAGCAACCTATTGCTGAACTCCTCATGAGGTGGCGTTTGGATTGATGGATTTGGAAATGGGTTAGGGAAATAGAAATAGAAATAGAAAAAAGAAATTTGAACCATTCATTTCTCTATCTTAGTAAATTTCAACCATCCATTCAGTTCCCAATCCCAATCCCAATCCCACCTCTTATTTCCCATTACCCAAACGCCACTAAGGTTGCGTAGTGGAGTTAATTGTTGTGCTGGAAATTGACTATGCTGTCGTGGAATTACTTTTTGCTCTTGGAACTAAGTAAGGCAGTGAGTTGGGGCATTTGACTGCTCTAGATTGATATTGTCACTGATGGATCACATATTTATCAATTATCATTAATTTGTGTCACTAAAGATATTTCTTTCTTCATTGTATCTGCAAGTATCTTCTCTTTATATACTGCTGCCTACACAGTTTGATATTATTTCATTAGTTCTGGGCATGAATGCTTCAATACTCATTGGTGGGACAATGAACTTACGCAGTTGGCATTTAAATGGTAGTGGTTTTTTTATATGCTGTGTTTGAGTAATTGTTCCTATGTACTCATTTTACGGTTAGTTTAATTTAGTCCATGTGTTTTGTTCCTTCATGGTTGATGGTCTAACCTTTCCGTCTGCTTTATATAGGGTAAGAAGAGGAAAGACACTATTTGCATTGTCCTTGCTGATGAAACCTGTGAGGAACCAAAGGTTCGCATGAATAAGGTTGTTCGGCAGAACCTGAGGGTGCGGCTTGGCGATGTTGTTTCTGTTCACCAATGCCAGGATGTGAAATATGGGAAGCGTGTGCACATTCTTCCGATTGACGATACAGTCGAAGGCATTACTGGAAACCTTTTTGATGCCTTCCTGAAACGTAAGTTTGTGTTCTTGTGAATAGTGCTCTCATCTGCTGAATTACTTGCATGATCTAGGAAAACACGTTACTTGCATGATCTAGGAAAACACGCATTCTATAACACTTGGTTTCCTTGCAATACTACTGATTCAAACCTCTCATCTATGATGCCCTATTGTCAAGGAATTTCATAATTCTGAATGTCTAAAATACCTAAAACAGAATGTGTAAACTTCAGACTGAACACTATAGTATGATCTCATTTCTGCTGTGTCATGTAGAACATTATTTTTGTCTTCTAGTTTCTAATGAGTATACCTATATTTAACTGTGCAGCATATTTCCTGGAAGCATACCGGCCAGTGAGGAAAGGAGACCTTTTCCTTGTCAGAGGTGGAATGAGAAGTGTGGAGTTCAAAGTGATAGAGACTGATCCCGCTGAGTATTGCATTGTTGCACCGGATACAGAAATATTCTGCGATGGGGAACCCATTAAGAGGGAGGATGAGGAACGCCTGGATGAAGTTGGTTATGATGATGTTGGTGGAGTTAGAAAGCAAATGGCCCAAATTAGGGAGCTTGTTGAACTACCGTTGCGCCATCCTCAGCTTTTCAAATCTATTGGTGTGAAGCCGCCAAAGGGCATATTGCTGTATGGACCACCTGGGTCTGGAAAGACCCTTATTGCCCGTGCTGTTGCAAATGAGACAGGAGCCTTCTTCTTTCTTATAAATGGACCTGAGATTATGTCAAAGCTTGCTGGAGAGAGTGAGAGCAATCTCAGAAAGGCTTTTGAAGAAGCAGAGAAGAATGCACCATCTATCATTTTCATTGATGAAATTGATTCCATTGCTCCCAAGAGAGAGAAGACAAATGGAGAAGTGGAGCGTCGTATTGTTTCCCAGCTTTTGACCCTTATGGATGGACTCAAATCCCGTTCCCATGTTATTGTTATGGGGGCTACAAACAGACCGAACAGCATTGATCCTGCTCTTCGTAGGTTTGGAAGGTTTGACCGTGAAATTGACATTGGGGTTCCTGATGAAGTTGGGAGACTTGAAGTCCTGCGCATTCACACTAAGAACATGAAACTAGCTGAAGATGTAAGTGCCATTCAATCATATGTGGTTTGTTGCCCCTGCTCTAATATGACTTGCTTATTCTTTCTAGAATGGTGCTTGATGTTCATATTCTGATATCCAGGTTGATTTGGAGCTCATTTCCAAGGACACCCATGGTTACGTTGGTGCTGATCTAGCTGCCCTTTGCACTGAGGCTGCTCTCCAATGCATTCGTGAGAAGATGGATATCATTGATCTTGAGGATGAGACAATAGACGCTGAGATACTGAACTCAATGGCTGTTACCAATGACCATTTCAAAACTGCACTTGGCACAAGCAACCCATCTGCTCTTCGTGAAACTGTAAGTTCTGTCCTTAGCTGTAACTCTTATTTGCTTGTTTTAGGGGTACTTACATCTTTTTGAAATCAGGTTGTTGAAGTTCCAAATGTCTCTTGGGAGGACATTGGTGGGCTGGAGAATGTCAAAAGGGAGCTCCAGGAGGTAAATACTTGCCTGTTTTTCTTATAATGCACGCTGTTAATTGTATTATATCATGAAAGTTTGCTTATATCCTAAAACATTACCTACAGACTGTTCAATATCCGGTGGAGCATCCGGAGAAATTCGAGAAGTTTGGCATGTCCCCATCCAAAGGAGTTCTATTCTATGGTCCTCCTGGTTGTGGTAAGACTCTGTTGGCCAAGGCTATTGCCAACGAGTGCCAGGCTAACTTCATCAGTGTCAAGGGTCCGGAATTGCTTACCATGTGGTTTGGTGAGAGTGAAGCGAATGTCCGTGAGATCTTTGACAAGGCCCGACAGTCTGCACCTTGTGTCCTCTTTTTTGATGAACTTGACTCTATTGCTACTCAGGTCCTACTCTCACCTATCTCATCTTGATCATGTTTGATCCCATGTTTCCTTTGACTTACACATGTTCATACCCTACTGCAGAGAGGAAGCAGTCAGGGTGATGCTGGAGGTGCTGCTGATAGAGTGCTGAATCAGCTGCTGACAGAGATGGATGGCATGAATGCCAAGAAGACTGTGTTCATCATTGGGGCTACAAACAGGCCTGACATCATAGACCCTGCTCTGCTTAGGCCTGGGCGTCTTGATCAGTTGATCTATATTCCTCTGCCTGATGAGCAGTCTAGGCTCCAAATCTTCAAGGCCTGCCTCAGGAAGTCTCCTGTGGCGAAGGATGTGGATTTGAATGCTCTTGCTAAATATACTCAAGGATTCAGTGGTGCAGATATTACAGAAATCTGCCAGCGTGCATGTAAATATGCTATAAGAGAGAACATTGAGAAGGTAAAGGTCATCAAGTCTTCTTATGAATGCACTAGCATTTTCCTCTTCGAAGCATTTATTTTATTTTATTAAATAAACCAAACCGACCTTGAACTAAAGAACGGCAACCTGGTATCTAAGAGGCTCTTGATGAACAAGCCTGAAACAAATAATTTGGAACCCATCGGAACTTGATGAATTAGGAGGTACTGTGTCAGATAATCAGTTTAGCATTTGAATTGTTACATGACCTGACTAGGCTGATCTTGGAGTGAATGGTTAGTTTGGTTGTACAATTACTTGTTGAAGTTCCTGTACTTAAAATGTATAGCACAATGCTGCTGTTGGATGTTGGACTAGATTTTGATATATGGTATCCCAATGTTATCAGACTTGTCTTTTCGTAGGATGATCTGCATGTGTCTTCCACGCAACTTATCTGGATAATTCTTTTTCAGGACATTGAGAGGGAGAGGCGGAGAAAGGACAACCCTGAAGCGATGGAGGAAGATGAGGTGGATGAAATTGCAGAAATCAAGGCTGCTCACTTTGAGGAGTCCATGAAGTATGCACGCCGGAGTGTCAGTGACGCTGACATTCGCAAGTACCAGGCGTTTGCTCAGACGTTGCAGCAGTCCCGTGGGTTTGGCAGTGAGTTCCGCTTCTCGGAACAGTCTACAGCTGCCACTGCAGGAGCAGCTGCTGATCCGTTCGCTTCCGCTGCTGCTGCCGCTGATGATGACGATCTATACAGTTAGATTTCTTCTTGTGGTTGCTGGCATTTCCTGGCTGTGTTCGATATTTGGTTTCACCAGTCACCTGTTAAAACTGATTATACTTTAGGCACGGGATGCCGTGCAATGATATTATTTCCGTAAAATTTGGATGCTGCTGAGACCATACACCCTCGGCTTAGGTTGTAGACGTGTCACTTGGGCGATGACAGTTTCTCTATGTTTTTAAGTACTTACGCTGCTGTACGCTTGTCATGAATAGTAATGTGTGCTTCTAATAGCAGTGCGGTTCATCTATGGTTTCGGAAAGAGAACCTTTAAGTTAGCGGCCCGATTTTTATATTTTCTTCAAACATCTGGGTTGCTCTTAAACTAATTCCTTTTGAAACGTTGGCGTGGGTAGATGGCTCTGGCGATGTCTAGCAGTACCGAACAGGACATTTCTGAGTTCTTAGATATGTTTGAATTCGAACTGAAGAGTACCTCTATTTCCGCAGCGCACAAGCGACTCTGGAGCAAGGTTCACAAAACTGACCAAATCGGATCAGATTTCGCGAAAACCAGTCAAACGGTTGATCCGTATTCAGTTTAAATTTTTTTTGAATTTTGAAAATTTGACGGATTTTGAAATAAAAAATATGTAAAAATACTAGGTGAAAAATAATGAATTATGGTGAAATCCGTTTTTAAAAAATCAAAGATTTACTTGCCGAAAAAAAACGTTAAAGAAAATATGAAAAAATATAAAACATACCCTATCTCCCCCTAGAGTCTAGAGCCACTCGTTCTCGTGACCAGCTTGTCCTTCTTATCCGCTCGCTCTCGCACTCCATCCGTGCTTTTGCTCGTTGTCCGCGCTGTCGCCGTCGAAAATCGTCGTCGAAGCGTGGCTAGCCGTCCGGTTTCTACGGCAAGCCGAGCGGTTGCAGGGGAGCTCAGCATTTGCGGCTAGCCGGCGCATGGAAGCTGCGAGCCGAGCGGCGGCGAGCGCGGCCACTGGGAAAGGCGACAGGGCGGCTTGTCGGCCGGCTTGAGCAGCTAACCGGCCGATAACCGCGGTAAGTCGGCCGATCTGTGTCGATTTCGTGGGAGAGGAGTGAGGGGGTAGTTTAGTTCATTTTTTCTCAAATATTGGGTGCTTTGCTTTATATTTGTACAAAATAGTTGCTTATTTTCATTGTTTTTTCAACGTAGTATGACAGATCAATCGGATTCGATTTGGAAACACGGAGAGAATGTGTATCTCAGGTTCCGTTGCAAGTATTGCAAGAGCGTGAAGAGAGGGAGTGGTACCACGAGATTCAAGCAATATTTAGCGCATCGTGGCAGCAATGTGGTAGGTTGTGCTCACGTTCCTCTCGAGGTACAGGACTATTTCTGTCAGGAGCTTGATAGGACAGCCGATCGGAGGAAGGACTGAGCTAGACAGACCCTGAGATAGCAGGAGATTGTAGTTAAGGGCAATGTCAATGTAGAGGATGATAAGGAGTTGCAGGCTGTTATGAGGCTATCTAGAGAGGAGGAGAAATTTCGACAGCGACAGCGTATGTATGGTGAGCAGTTCGAGCAATGTGTTGGTGGTTCCTCGGGTGCAGGTGGTTTCTCTCAAGGTGGTGGTGATTCTTCTCAAGGTGGTGGTGGGTCTAGATTGTTTGGCATGATGAGAAGATTAATGTCACAGAAGTCAAGTGGCAGGGAAAAGGTTCAAACTAGGATAGATACTGGTCCATTGACTGCAATGAGCAAGCTAGCAAAGTTAGTAATTGAAAAGGCATGGTCCAAATTCTTCCACACAGAAGCCATTTTTGATAGAAAGGTAGATAATACATACTTCATTAGTGCAATCAAGGAGACACAGAGATAGGGTATACTACTTTCATTTGTTTCATTATGTTTACAGTATGTTTCCACATATTTATCTCATGTTTTATTATGTTTGCAGGTGAGGGCGTGGCAAGTCCAACTAGCAGGGAAATAGATGGCACATACCTTGATCAAAACGAGTAAGACATTAAAAAGCAATTCAAGAAATTCAAGGAAGACTGGCCGACGGTGTTACTATCATGTGCGACTCTTAGACTGGGCAAATAGGGATGAGTTTGATAAATTTTATGATCTATTGTAACGGTGTCATGTTTTTCCACAAGTCATGTGACGTTACTAGTAACAGCCAGTCAGCAGAGTTCATATTCAAAGTATTTCCATATGTTACTTGCATTTTATCATTCAATTTATTTGCACCACTGTCATATTGATCGATGGCATGTTCTTATGCAGTAAATCAATAAAATATGCATTGATATTGGTTCAGAGCATATTGTCCAGATTATTATTGATAATGATTTCAACTAAAAAAAGCGTGCAAGCACCTCAGGAACAAGTATAATCATATTGTCTGGCAACCGTGTGTGGCACATACAACCAATTTGATGCTAAAGACCATTGGTGAGTTTCAAGAACACAAAGCTGTGATAGAATCTGCTCGCAGAATTTTTCGTTGGTTGTACAATCATAATCAGCTGCACTCCATGATGACGCATGTTATTGGTGGTGAGTTGGTGAGATGGAATGCAACCCGTTTTAGTAACAACTATATGTTTGTTGGTGAGATGGAATACAACCCGTTTTAGGACCAACTATATGTTTCTTGAGAGTATGCATTGTCGGAGGGACAAGTTCATGACATGGATGGGTTCTCAAAGTTTTTTAGAAAGTCGATTTACCAACACTGATGAGGGAAGATATGCACACTCATGCCTATCCAGCATGTCATGGTGAGAGACAATGAAATATGTGGTTGATGTCGTGCAACTATTGTATGCATTAATTCGGTTTTCTGATAAAGATAAGATCTCGAACTTAAGTGAAGTTCTTATGAGGTATCATCTGTTAGAAAAATAAGTATCAAGCTCTTTTCCGCAATGATGATGGAGAGTACATGAGGTACATAGAGGTTATTAATCATCGGATGCATGATATTTGCAATGACACATTTGTGAATTCAGGTAAAATGTGTTTACCAGCATAAGCACTTATGCATTCCATTAATAATTCCTATATATTTAATTATTGTTATATGTGCATCTGGAGCGTTGAACCCAAGCGCACACTATGCATACAGATGCAGCGTTGAACCTAAGCGCACACTATGCATATGGGTTGAATGCAAATATGTTGAGTGATATTCGAGACGCATTTTCATGTATGGCATCCAACGACATATGTGTTTAGGCCTTGCAGGAGGTGAAAATTTAGAGAAAAAATTACGGTGCATTCACCACTGACTTGGCCAGCAGGATGACAGTGGATCAAAATACTTCAGCTGCTGAATGGTGGCAGATGTTTGGTGATGAGACACCAAATTTTCAGAAGATTTCTTTGCGCCTAGTGTCGCAGTGTGCATCTAGTGGATGCGAATGTAATTGGAGTACATTCGCATTGGTCCACACAAAGGTGTGCAACAGACTCTCTCATGCCAAATTGCATAAGTTGGTGTACGTCAACTACAATATCAGAATACGGTTGCAATATGCTGGATTCACATATAAACCACTAAAAACTGATCTCTTTGATCGTCTGATGCAACTATCCTTTTATGATTCTTCTAATCCAATTAGAGATTAGATGGAACATGGAAGATCAAATGCTGATCCTCTTCTTGATGAAGAGGACACGGAGAGTGACACTCCTCTGCCATCTCATCTAATGAGCACTGATGACACTACTAGAAATTTCATCTATTGCAACGGCTAAAAATGGTTGCAATATGGTCATATTTGTGGCGAAGTCACCCAATTACCACAATGACATTTTCGTTGGCAGTCATGGCAAGTAGTAGCGTGGCAAAAGAATTGCGCCACGATTATCTTGTCTTGTTG